>JAUBOC010000048.1:3507951-3521265 GCA_032275365.1 Anablepsoides cearensis
CTAAATGCACTGAGTTGCCGCCATGTGATTGGCTGATTAGAAATTAAGTGTTAATGAGCAGTTGGACAGGTGTACCTTATAAAGTGGCCGGTGAGTGTAGATAAATTGAGTGAAAAAAGGAGGGATGGAGCAGATTGTCTCCTTCAGTCTCCTTTCAATAAGTTGCAAAGAAAAGAGCTACAATGATGAAGATGACATACTTTTTTTGCAGACTCATAGTTCATAATATATAAAATTATAAAGTTCATAGCTTATAAGCTATTAAATGGCTATTTGGTTGAGACAAGATAGTTAAATATACTGTACAGAGATGGGAATAAATCTGAATTAAGTGCTGATCTGACAGATCTAAGGAGCTATGATGTCTAAAGCATCAGTGTCTGTTGTTCAGTGTTGTGAAATCTAGTGCCTGAGTGACACTCGGCTCAGGAAGTCTGGTGTCCAACTTTCTGCATGTGTCTAACGTGTCTGGATTGTGTGTTAAAGCATGGCCTTGATCTTAGTATAGATAATGTTGCCTACCCAGCACTTAAAGAGAATAAGCTCTTATCTCTGGTAAAGCCCCAACAGTCATTAGCGGCAGCAGAACCTCCTCAGAAAGTCCAACTAATTGAGGCTCAAACCTTTCATTCCTTCCTTCCCTTCGTTTCTTTCTACATCAAAATCATCGGAATGAAAACAGAGTATACAAGCGCCGCATTTAAGATGTCATTATTTCAGGCTTAACACGAATAACAACTGAACTGAAGAAGGAGTTTCATCTAAATTGGTCAGAGTCTTTGAATTGACTTTCAAATGTCAAATTGTTTGAAAAACACACTTAACAGACCTTAACAAACTGTTTCTTTTAAGTTTTCCAAGTCAAGAATACGTCAGTAAAACAAATAAAACAATATTATGGTAGATCAAAGCAACGTTCATCAGTCCAAATCCTTCAATATTTTGTAAAGTATTTCACTCATCTGCACTTTTGAATTTCAGAGGTTTACATGGAGGGGTGGTGGTTAGTCTACTCTCAGAAAAAGGTCTCGGGTTCAAATTTTAGATCTGTTTGGAGTCGACTTACGAGGAGATCTATTCTCCTCCTCCTCTCCTCCTTGTTCATCCTTCCACTGGCTTTGACCAAGCAGTTTTAATAATAGGAAGGCGAGAGGACAAACGAGGCCATCCATAAAGAGGCCAGATACAGGCATGAGCGTCCTGTTGAGCCTGGGTGGTGGTGTCATTAAGTGTGAGTGCGTGATAAATGCACTCTGCTTGTCGTATTTGAGATTCTCATTAGTCTGTGTTCAGGAGCAGACCTGGGGCCATTACTCTTGCAGCTGCCTTGACAACAGGCTGATTGTGTCTGTGCACAGAGGCAAAAGAAAGCCTGCCTCTATTGTAATACTTGTATATACAGAGGCATTTAAATGATGCTTTAGCCTGTTTTGCAGCTGCTGTCAGAGGTCCTCCAGTTGAAGCAGCGGTTGGTTACACTGGTTGTATGATTCATCAGAAGCCATCTATTCAACATGTCTGACCTGTTATTATTTACTGTGCATGTAAGAAGCGAAGCCACTAATGCAGCTGCTAATGCAAACTTTACCACAAAATTATTTAGATCTAAATATTTAATTTGAGATTCATTTTTCTGCAGTTGGAATACACACACAAAACATATCTTTTGACTGAAAAGGATGATCATAAATGCGAGTTTCAATTGATAAATGAGTTATTTTTAAAGGTGTTACATGTGAATCAGACTGGTTCATTATTTGAGTTGGCTGCTTCCTTCATTCTTAATTCACAAATCAGTGCTAAGACACTAAAACAAAGAACCATCATCCTGAGAAAATGGTCATGTTCTAAACTGAAGAGAGTGAGAAAGCAGTCAGCATTCATAAAAACAACCGTAGGACACAAAGCCAAACAAAATCACTGCACAAGACGGTTTTACAACAAACAAGGAAGTCCTTGTAACTAGGCTTGGGCGGTACGACAGTATTTTTTGTATACCGTGGTATTAAAATATTGTGATGGTACTGCAAGTTATGACTGTATTAGTCATGTGAGTTAATGCTCTAAATTTCCCAAAGATTACAAGGCTGCAAAGAAAAATGAAACAAACAGGCTCTTTCAGAAGATGCCTCATAAAGTTACAGAGGAGAGGGGACATAGACACCCCCCATCTGTCACACCTAATATTTTAGCCAATTATAAATAAATAAATAAATAAATAAATAAACAAACAAACAAATTTGAGCATGGTAGTGGCAGAAACATGATTGGGTGGCAGGAAGCGTCAGAGCATCTGTGTTTTTTCCCACGCCTCTCTCTGGCTCTATATGTATGTTAATGCTCCTTGTTTCTCCATTACTTTAACAATTAATTACTCAACACTCCACTCAGTATTTTCTACAGGGTATGCTGTGTTATGAAAATGATCAATATCAATCAATCCTACTTGCAACTATAAAAATAAAACTGAAATAATACATTATGTTATGTATATCAGACAAAAACTTTCATTTCTGACTTGTGAGTCATGATTTTGTTCAAGTTAAAGCTTCCATTTGAATAATCTAAATAAAACTTGTACATCGCTGAAATGTTTTGTTCATTCACACGTTCAAATACAATCTCAGCCAGACATCACACTTATTATGCAACACAATGTTTTGAGTAATCTTTAGCTCAAAATGCAACAAAACACAAATCTAATCTATCTTTTTTGACTGGACAGTCAACATGTCTGCTCTGCAAAAAAAAAGACAGCTCTCACTCGCTTTAGCATCTTGTCTGCCAGGATGTAATTTTCCACTGTTACCATTTCAATGCCAGAATGTTTGGATGCAAGCTGCGACACACTGCAGCCAATTTTACACGTGCTCTGTAGACCTAAAATGTACCAGATCTACTCCAAAAAGGGGCAGAAGATGAAGAAAAAAACTGTTTGCAGTATTTAAGTCAAGATTTCATGCAGATATTTTGAAACAACTACTTAATAATAGCTGCAGAAAATGATAAAGTGCTAATGTGAGACTGCAGCATCTAATCTTTCAGTGTATTTACTGCAAGCATTGAAAGCATGCCGGTAACAGTTGGCACTTCATGCTCTTCATACTCAGTTACATGTGGTATTATTAAACAATAAAACAAAAAGCAAAAAAAAAAAAAAAAGAAAAACATACCATACGGTAAACAGATTCCATCAAGTGATTTTAACATCATGTTTGCCAAAAGCAGAAGATTCTTGACTGGATTGTCTGGACATTCTTCAGGTTTATTTGATGTCAGTAAGTGGAAACATAATTAAATGGTGCAGAATGAACAATAACCACTCAACCCTTAATTTATTACATTCATTGTATAGTAAAAAAAGAAGTTTGACCTTTAGAACATTAGGGTCATTCTTTTCACACTGTGACTGTTATATGTGTTTTAGGTCATATTCATAGTCTGGTAACCTCAGTTCAAGTGCGGACAAAAGTTGCTAAACTTGTTCACATTTTCAGCTGGTTTGGTTTACAATGCCCTGCGCCAAACAAACCAAACCCTGTGAACAACCTGTTTACCTCCTTGCCTGTGGAGGCGCTGCACCAACATTTTATGAAGAAACAACAAAAACCTCTGAACAAGACGCAACTTCCTCCTTCACGAAATGTATAGAAAAATAGAGCGACGTCACATTTTAGTGGTTGTATTATTTTGTTTTTGGAAAATGTGCCAAACAGACACTCTTTAAGAATGGGCTCGGCATTAGTAGAAGATGAGGCAGAACCATGAAGAATGTCGTTTTCCACACAAGGCATCTTGTTGCATAAAATAATTGATTGTCAGATTTTTAAATAGGTTACTTTTAGCTGCACTGGGTGGGCTATGGAAGCTACCGGTGAAGTCCACCTGCCTGCGACTGTGGCTGAAGATGTCGTCTGGACGTCTGGTCTAATCAATACACAGAGACAAGCATCTGCCCAGGTCTCCTGTAACTGTACCTCTGTCCTCACTTCTCCTCAGGCTGTTCTGCAGACAACTGTGTGCTGCTGGCTTGGCAGTTGAGCTTATCGCAATCAACACGGGAAATGTGATGCCACATAGAGCGAATGCTGACACTTTAATTTGTCACTGCTGATATGGTTTGTCAAACTATTCCTGGAGTTCACCAGCCACCTGGCTGCACGCGCTCACTCTGTAGATGACTTTTCAGGCCTCTTGAGAAATCATTCGCCACAATGACCTTGATGCTCAATTGTGGCATATTTTTCTTATAAAAAAGCCTCCGGGGAGCAGGTGACAAGGTTTTGCTCAGTTGAAAACTGTGTGCTGCCTACTAATAAGTCTGAATGAGAGCTAGAAAAAAAAATCCTCTCAATAGTTGAGACAACTACTCATCTCAAAACAATGCAGTTCAGAGGTTTGCAACAGAAGGAGAGCTAAAGGTGCAAACATTATGATAAAATGAAACCATGTTTGAGGGTCGAGGTGAATCTCAGAGGAAGACCCCGAAAACTTCAGATTAATGGTAAATCATTCAACAGTACTTTCAGGGGATAATGGTATATGTGAAACATTTAGAATTAGAAGCAAAACTTAATTTAAAATTCAATAAATCTAAATAATTAGTATTTTCTGCATAAATGCAGAAAATATTTTTTCAAAAATAAAAGATTTACAAAACTATAGCATTTAGTTTTAAAATAGCTAAATAAAAGCTACATTTAGCAGAAAAGCAGCTAAAATGTAGCTGAAAAAGCTAAATCTTTTACAAAGAAGCAGACAAAGCATGTTTGCTAAATAAAGCGATAAGAATTTGAACTTATCACAAAAACTAAATTTAGCTGGAAAAAAAGCTTAAACTAGCTGAAAATAGCCAAGACGTAACTTAAATTGCAGAACATTGCTGAAGGAAGCGTAAAAGCATAAATTCACAGAAATAAATTTATAGAAGGAATTGATAAACGAACAGAAATGTTCACATAAATAGAACAGCTGAAGAGAGCAGAAAAACAGCTGAAAAAGCCAAAATAAGCTAAAATTAGAAAAGCAGAACTGGAACAAAAGATGAAATGTGGTACAGATTTAAATAATCTGAATTATTATAGGGATGTTGAATAAAGCTTTAATAATTTTAAATGAGAAGAAAAATGGGAGAAAAAAGCTAAATATCTCAAAAAGTACAATTTGCTTGAATGCAAAAGTCATAGCCGGAATGTTCTGAAGGAGCTGAAAGTTTTGATACATGAATTGCTGAAATAGCATAAAAATTGCAGAATGATATCCGTGCCGAAAAAGTTATGGATAAAAAAAATGACCAAAATAGTGTGAATGCTTAGTAACCTTCACACAATGAACATCTTTAACTGCTTCAACCATATATTTTAGCCAAAATAGAAAAAAGTTCAGCACTATAACCTATTAATGCTTTTACAAAGTAAAATTCTAGTTTTAAATAAAATGTTCAGTTCAAAGTGGTAATCCTGTTCTGTAAAGACTGTAACAACTACAATAAATCCATGTTTCATCAAACATGCACAAAAAAAACACTTACAGGACACTGATGTGCGGGAGGAATAACGTTTGCAATTTATCATTTTAATGTTTGCCTGTGAAAGCCATTGACCTAAAGTCACTGTACACACAAAGGACTTATAATCACTTACTCTCTCCATTGTACATTGTTAAATTGTGTGGATGTTTTTGTTGCCCTGAATTTTTTAACTTTGTGGCCTGTGGCCTGCGGTTTGGCAGCTATTCAAAACACAAACAAATGCTTTTTCCAAAAGGGAATCACAAAAGAGACATATTTACTTTAACCAAAAACAAATGAACCTAGAAAGCTTCAAGGGAAAAAGAAAAGGGTAAAGAAACCATTAACAACATCTGAGCACAATAAGAGTAGGCTGGCATCTCCAAAGTACATTAGAAATTAGTTGACCTCATTCATTCTGCTTAAACCTCCACTTTCCACTAAACTGTGACAGAAAAGTAAAAACTGGTGGTATTCATCTCCCCAGAAGAGGAACGAGACGATTCACTTTAATCTCTGTGATTTCATTTCTTTACTTCTGTCCAAGTGATTTGGTTCTGCAGATGTCTTCTCTCTATGTTTAAGCCCTTCGGCCATATGCTACTGCTGCACAGACTGTAGCACGAAGGGCTTTTAATCAGCCCTTTCAATGATGGAGCACATTCTGCCATTAAAATACACAAAGCTTTGAGGCCCGCTTGAGCTTCTTGCTTCCAAGTTTTCTGATGAAAGCCTCGTCCGAGATTCCCACATCTATCACGGCTCTGCCAAGAGTTCAGATCAGAGCATTGTGTGGCCTTCTAATCTGAGCTGGCTGAGACCCCGCTTGTTTACACAGCACATTTTGCACTTTTTGCTTGGATGGACAGCACTTTTAGATGACTCCTCACTCTTTATTTAATCTTTAAACTGTCTGCTTCTGTTGCACTCATGCTTTCTGAATGAAAAACCCTTTAACATAAACCCTCCCTATAAAACACAATTAAAAGCTAAACTTGTAGAATGCGTCTCTGTGGCTGTTTGAAAAGACATGGTTTTCTTACAAATAGCCTTTGTTTTTAATTCATTACCCAAAGGTAATTTATGGTGGGAAGAATGTTCAGTCCACCAGTTTATTAGGGATAAAAAAAAAGCAAAAACAAAAAAATAGAAAAAACACATTTATCGTTAATTTTGGCCATCACAATACTGCATTGAGCTTCAAGAACATGGCCAAAAATGTACAAAAAAAAAAAAAATTAAAAAATACAACATCCCTTTCCCAAGTCAAGCAGCTACTTTGGAGCTCAGCCAGTTGTCCAAACAGATCAATTTTAATGTGCACAGTAGTAATCTGAAGAGTGGAGGACACAGCACTTTTATTGGGCAAACACATGAACTTTATTATAAACATAATAATTAGGTTTCTGCCTCTGAAGTAAATATTCACTTGTTTAAGCGATTACCATAAAATATACCCTATTCCAAACTAATCTTAAAATAAATGCACATTTTTATGACCTTTACTCGTTATTCAAGACAAAAAAAAATAGTTAACGGTTGACTCTTTACTCATTTGAATAGTAATTATAAACTGCCTTGAGTTGAGCTTTGGAGGGCTGCTCGACTTTCACCTCAACATCAAGTAATCCTTCCCTTATTATCCAAATTTACTAAATATTTCCGACCCAAGCAAAGAAAAAAAAATGACTTGGGGAGGTGAGAGCTGAGCTTAAAGTGCAGCATCCATCCCCAGCTCCTGAGTCTTCTTCCTAATACTTGTTTTAGGCTCAAGTGTTGTGCAGCCGTGTCTGCAGACAGCACAGATGCAGTTTTTACTCTTCTGGAGGAGCTTTGTTCCCCATTACAGGCAGATTATTTATTTAAACCCAGCTGCAGATTTGGTTTTGAACTCCGTGGCGTGGATGCTTTTTTGTTTCAGAGAACGTGAACACTGGTGCTGGGTATGGGACGCGGGGCCTGCAGATTGTTTGTGCTGACAGTGAAAGAGCTGTTATCACAAACGGCTGTTTTTCTCTTAACAGCTTGCCGGCTGTGCTCAAGCACAGACACGACAGTGTATTAGTGTGTGTGCGTGTGTGTGTTGGAGCAAACTGCCTTTTGCCCAGCATCTCTGGGTGTCTAATAGCATGTGGACCACTCATAAAACATTACAGGATGTTTGAGATTTGGTTGTAGTCGGCGTGAGGTTAGCCTAACTAGCCCCAAAAAGTTGCATCACTTTAGTTTTCCCATGTGAGGATCATTAGCTAAAAATATATGAAAGTAACAGCAAAAACCTACTTTTAAGTTTAAACTCTGAACTGAGGGAGGAAATGAAGGGGTAAAAAAGCTGGACTTTACAAAGTTGTATTTTTAAAGTTCACAAGGTCTCTGCTGAAGATGAGAAAAAAGGGTTTGGTTTGTTTTACTACTAGAAAAACAGAAAATAAAATGCATCTGGTGATCAATATCCCCTGCTCGTGGTTAGCTAATTTTCTGAATGTTAAACAACAATTTGTAAACATGTTTTAGGTGATGGCTGGTAAAGCTATATAGCAATCAATCAAGACTGAAAGGATTTAGTTTGTTTGAGAAAAGAAATCCAACAAAAGTTCTTGAAAAAATTAGAATCACATCTTTGCTTTTTGTGGATGATGTGGTCCTATTGGATTCATCAGATCCTGATCTCCAGCTCTCACTGGAGCGGTTCGCAGCCGAGTGTGGAGCGGCCGGGATGAGGATCAGTGCCTCCAAATCCGAGGCCATGGTCTTGAGCTGGAAACCGGTAGGGTGCCTTCTCCGGGTCGGGGAGGAGGTCCTGCCCCAAGTGGAGGAGTTCAAGTATCTCGGGGTCTTGTTCACGAATGAGGAAAGAATGAAGCGGGAGATCGACAGGTGGATTGGTGCTGCGTCTGCAGTGATGCAGGCGCTGTACCGGTCCATCGTGGTGAAGAGAGAGGTGAGCCAGAAGGCGAAGCTCTCGGTTTACCAGTCGGTCTATGTTCCTACCCTCATCTATGGTCACGAGTTTTGGGTAGTGACTGAAAGAACATGATCACAGATACAAGCGGCCGAAATAAGTTTCCTCCGCAGAGTGTCTGGGCTCTTCCCTTACAGATAGAGTAAGAAGCTCAGTCATCCGGGTGGGGCTCAGAGTAGAGCCGCTGCTCCTCCACATCGAGAGGTGCCAGGTGAGGTGGCTCGGGTATCTGGTTAGGATGCCTCCTAGACGCCTCCCTGGTGAGGTGTTCCAGGCACGTCCCACTGGGAGGAGACCCAGAGGAAGACCCAGGACACGCTGGAGGGACTATGTTTCTAGGCTGGCCTGGGAACGCCTCGAAGTCCCCCGCAACCCGATCCCGGATAAGCAGCAGAAAACGGACGGACTTCTTGAAAATCTTTCAGGTATATCTCAGTCAAGGTTTTCAGGTTATCAAGTTTAGGTTAGAGATATACTTAAACTTTCACTTATAACTTACACAAACTCAGTATTGTAATAAATTCACATAATGGTACTACTCCTGACAAACATTGGTTAGAATAAAAAAAGAAAAAAATGAAACACCATCCGGTGACAGCTTTTTAGATATACTGACACTTGAACCAGTCCAAATGAGTCACACCAGTTAGCCATGTTTTATTTAAGCTCAACTTTGTCCAAAATTTATGGACATCCTGTAAAATTTCCTTGGGAAAAAATGTTTTTGCATTTTACATCACAGCTTCAGTTACTTTTAGTACTAAACAGAATTGAAACCTAGAATTTTGAACAAGACCTGAGACCTAAAGTGAAGCCAAAGTTTAAGAAATGCTGCTGGGTCCTTGCATAAATACTTTATAGGTGCTTTTTTGATGCTTCAGCAGACTTTAAGTAACAAACAAACCTTCTTAACACTTGTGAAAAAAATGCATGTGGACAAAAAGACCGTGTTTGATTGACTGATTTTGTTTCTGCAAGCCACTTGCTTTACTTTTTTTTTAAAGTACATACCTTTTATTTTTATTTTTTTACTTTAAGCAAGGAGCCTTGCTTGCAACTTAAATAATGTCACTTAAAGTGTCAAAAATAAAACATTTGAGTTGTCTGTAAAAAGTGAAACTTGGCCCGAGGCGGTGGAGAGTGCTACAGTCTTACTGTTTTTACATGATTTTTAATTAGTTTTGGAAATCTTTTTTGCTCAACTAATTACACCTCATCTTTATAAAAAGAGTCATCATTAAGGACTTTGTTTCAATTAACCTAAAGTCTGTCTAAATGACATTTATCAAAAATAATGTATTTTAAGATCCATTTCTTAGAGTGAAAACTGTTACAAGAACTTCTTTAAACTTTAGCTTGTTTCCTGCTTTTATCACACATCCACTGCAATCAAACTAGAACATATGAAGCTTTAAATCTGTGAAGATTAATTCTGCTGACTGATTTATAAATGTTCTGTTTTTCTCTGATCAACACAATGCCATCTGTCACCATACTTCCCCTTTGTGAACCTGACACATTTCTGCTACTCATTACAGCCAAAAAGGTTTAGTTAATTAAAATATTGAATATACAGACACTAATCATAACACAGTTCTTGATAATCTGAGCAAATTTTAGGAACTAGTTGAATCACGTTGTTTTGCTTGCTCTTAGAAAGGTCTCCCTTAAAAATATGTTGTTAATCTTAATGGGACCTTCTTGGTTAAATAAAGGTCAAATAAAAAAACATAAAAAAAAAACTTTTTGGAAAGAAAACCTAAGAGCAGTTTTTCATTGTGAAACTTGACCTAATCAGCAATGCCAGTCCTTGTCAGACAAACAATGACTCTCCTAAAATTCATATAGAGGTAAAAAATATCCACTGGGATTTTATTCAAGCTCCACTAAAGCCTGATAGGTAAACGTGAAGAAAACAGCTCTGTAAATAGAACAGTGTGCTAACATACAGCCTGCTGTCGTGTACAAGTCCTCATTGTTGCCGTGTTCCTATAGCAGGTTGTACATTAGGGCTCCCCTGGTCCCAGCAGCCAACCATTAGTCTAAGCTCTGTCACTTTGTTAAATCCCTCAGCATTTCTTTTGGCTTTCTGAGCGGATCCAAGCGAGGACCCTCTGACAGTAAGCGAACGCCTCCACTGCACACATCATTGATACTAACGGGGACCGAATGCTGGTGCAGAGTGAAAGGTTTAAGGAGAGTTTGTTGGTGTGTGTGTGTGTGTGTGTGCACAAAGAAACCAAAGTCAGGATTACACAAGAGCAGCATGTGTGGTTGCTCTGCGGCACAGAGATCAATTCATGTCGCTGCAGCAAATGGCATGACAACCAGTCTCCTCCCCATCACCATCTGCCTCATCTGTGCCAATTTGTCACTGCACATCCAAGTGTGGCAGTGCCCTCATTTAACATTGAATGAAAGCACAACTTGGAGATAAAAAAAAACAGAGAGGAAAAAGAAAAGAAATACCCAAGCCCTCGGGGCAAGCAATGAAAAGGTCAACTGGAGTTTATCAGAGGCAAACGACACAAAGGTACACAAGAGGCATCCTGGTGACTCAAGTTTAGATCACATGAGCAAAAACCTGAATTTTATTCTGAGCCAGCACTTCCGCCTCTCCCTGCCAAACCTCCTGGTCTGAGCTTTTGCTAGTTTTAATGCCAAAAACCCACATAAAATACCTTAAAAAGAAGTCAGCTGTATTTTTATTGTTGCTCTGAGTTAAATAAAGTGCTGCAAATATGAATGCAGTAACAAGGAGCATTTAGTCCAAGTTTGTTCAAGCAGTTTCAAAGAAACTGAAGAAATATAAGAACCTTGTGAATAATTAATCAACTGAGGATCAAATCATGCAGGGTTGAGAGTTTAACTCTGAGAATTGTAAAGTTGGGCAACAAGAAGGCAGAGGGCAGGTTTTCTCAAGCTGGAGTTTTATAAACAAAGATCTTTATTTTCCTGGCAAAGAAAAAAAAAAACAATGGTGGGCCATGAACACACATTCCTACATACAAACTATGCTTCTTTCACACTGACAAGGACATGCCTGCATTATTAAGTGAGTGGGTGACAAGATATGAAAGCAATGCCCCTCAATCTTTCTGCCTCCGCTCCCCTCGCTCACGTATTTGGCACAATAAAACCTCTATTCAGCTCAGTGGTCTGATCATGTTTCATGCTTGTGCACTCGCACTGACTGCCACTCTGTTCCATTCAACCTGCTTTGATACGTCTTTGTGTCATTGATAATGACAGGCACAAAATAATGACATCGGGGCCCATCGTGATGCCAGTGATACAGTTCAACACCAACACCTCATTCCTTTACACCAACCCTTTATCACCAGCTATCATGTATCATTTTCCTGCTGTCAGCAGAGTGCACTGCCAACTTTGCGGGCTTCTATTCACTTTGACTGATGCAGAACTCTCTAGATTGGTCCCGTGCTGCAAAGCCAGCCAAAAGAGGGATCACAGAACAGTGAAGCTTTGAAAGGAGGCATGAATAAAGAGAACCAGAGCTCAATGTGAACATTCAATGAGGCAAATCACTGAAACTAAGAGATCACCAGGACAAAGCTCCTGCATGTGTGCGCAAATTTGTTATTTTCTCACATTGGTCAACTTGTGTCTGTGCTTTTGTGTTAAACAGCTGTGTTTATAAGCGCTCAACTTCTTATCTTTTGTAAAAAAAAATATATATATATATATACTTTTCTCTGCCAATAACAGATTGCTAACTACAGTGTTTTTCTCAAAACTGTGGTCAATATGAGTCTCATATGGTGCGAACTGTAAACTGAAGTAAATGTATTAGCAACCAGCAGAATATATTTAGGATTGCTGGTCGTCGACTATCTGCTCTTATACATTTATAAAATTTTGTGTCATGCAGGAAGACTCTCTCATCAGCTGGAATCCCTGAAATAATTTACACTTGTTTCTTCCAAACTGAATATTTTATGCAGCCTCAAATTTGAAGTCCCAAGAAGCAAATTTGCAACACTGAGACCTAATTAGAAACCAATAAAAATCTATATTTTAATCTAATGACGTGTGTGTGTGTTTACCAGGGTTGTCAAAGTTATCGCTCTCAATCAGTAGTTGTGTTTGAGTGGTCTCGACACACTGTTTTGAATTAGTCAATGAAATATTATATCAGAGGAAAGGAAAAAAATCAAGTAATATGGTTTTCTGGTGCTTTAAATTAGCCAAAATTCATTTTTTTCCTGCTTTATATCTTTTTGTTTGTTTATTGTTTGGGTGTGGAGTTATGGAAAATTGACTTTTTTGAGCTTTATATCATGATATAATGTCATTCCCTAATCAAAAATCAAAACAGAGTGTTGCTTTGACTCATTCATGCAGTTGGATAAATCCTTGAATCTCCAGTGGTAGCCATGTGGAGCTGCCTAAACACATGCTGGTACAAAGTAACGCCTATTTGTACATAGCTCCTCCCTAGAGCTCAGTATACAGTCAAGCTCCTGCCCCACAGAGCACCCCTCCCACGAAGCATTGCGGTAAACATGTGCTGAAGTGGGAGTGTGGGAAATGGTAGGAGGTTCTTAAAGTGCCTGTGACATCAAATTTTTGTAATAAACATGAACACATTTTTGGAACGATAACAATGATAACATATTGCAAGACAAATTTCACGTCACTGAGATGAACGGTTGTTGAGATTTTTGCATGTGAAGAAACAGGAAGTGATGCAAAAAGGGAATGTCTGCATTTGAACAGAGCATTGTTACAAAAGCTAACAAAACACACTGTAGAGAAGAATCTGATGTTTCTTTAGATTATTTTTAGTCGCTATCAAAGAGAGATGAAGAAGAGTTAAAGT
>JAUBOC010000048.1:3533410-3552437 GCA_032275365.1 Anablepsoides cearensis
GTCCACCATAGACTTTGCATGTAAACCTGATGCTCCTGACGCTGAAATCGCGTTTGGTGTGAACGCAGCATAAGCCTGCTATTGGGTAAAATTCAAAAACCATCAATGGAAGCAATCATGTTTTATACAATAGTGATTAAACACTGCCTGGTCAAAAAAAAGTGGTCACCTGGATTTAACTAAGGAAATAGATATGAGATTCCTATTGGATAGTTGTCTTTCAGCTGGCAACAAGTTATTTAACCCCAACTAGAGCAATGAGTTGCTTCTCATTTCTTAAACAACCATGTGGAAAGACACATCCTGTGGTCATGGAAAAGATGTTATTCTGTTTGAGAAGGATCAAATCATTGGCATCAAGCAAGGAAAACATCTAAAATGAGCTTGTAGAAGCTACTAAAATTGGGTTAAGAACTGTCCATCACATTATTAAAAACTGTGAGGGGACCCATCGTCTTTGAGGATGCACCCATCATAGTACCTACTGTACAAGTCTGTGGGGGTGGTGCTATGATCTGGGGGGGGCTGCTGCAGTTAGTCAGGTCTAGGAAGCTTATCCAAAACAGTGCTACAGCAAATGCATGCCGTAATCAAAGCTAAAGACAATCCAACAAAATATTACAGTGTGAAACTGTGCAGACTTTTAGCATCGTTTTGCATTAATATCATTGAATAAACCTGAGAAATGTTAAACATTCTACTTTTATCACCACAAACCATTTTTGTCACTGTGGATCTTTTGCTAAACAGGCCTTCTTTGATTCACCTGAAGATAAACACAGCAGGCAGTTTGATATTACATAGACAAACAGATGTTGTCAATAATCCAGAAGAACCTAGGCACAGATTAACAATGCAACCCATCCTTCCTTTGACTTCTTTAACTCCCTTACTGTTGTCCTTTCCTGCACCACTCATCCTGTCCAAACCATCCGCAGAGAATTAGTGGAGGGATGGGGAGATAGCTGGAATCCCGCTGGACACACTTTGTGTCCTGACAAAACAGATCAAACGCAGCCTCACAGCAGTCGAGGCTGAGCTGCTGTTTGATTCCTTTTATGATGGCGAACGTGCGACATAGAGAACCACGGCGAAAGGAGAGTGAAGCAGACAGGTAATCCAGGATTACAGCACCGACATGTCATTTTGTGGACGTGTTATTCCCGCTCAGTCGTCTTTTGTGTGAAACGCAGGGAGCAACCCCATCTGTCTGCTCCAAACTCTCCTCTGGCATCTATCAATGGTGTACCGTGGACCAGCATAGACGACCAGATAATGAGCTGTCGTTGCCTTGTCAACGCGATCCCTTTGTTTTACTTCGTCAGCCACACCTAAGCTCTCATTTGCCTGTTTCCAGATGTGATAAGCTCTTCAGTAAACCCAAAAAAAACTTGTTAGGGAAAGTAATTACCAATCGTTTGGAAATGCCCCCAGGTGGCTACCACATGTGGAAAATAAAAAGTGTAGTTCTATAAGTAATAACACAGGGAAATCAGTAAAAGCTGAATAATAACTAGGACCATCTCTGATTGTCATGTCACATTAGTAAACTAATGTCCTTGCTGCTTGGCACCAAAATGACTATTCTGTTTTATTAGTGTTAACTGCAGGGTTTATAACATCACACGAGCTGCAGCAGCAACAAAAATGCCATAAAACAGCAACGTCAAATAGCGAGACAACAACTATTGCAACCATTTTATCAAGTAAAAAAAGGTTTTTTAGTTTGTGATAAAGTACAACTGTTGAACTTAGGCAACAGCTTATCTGCATGTTTATCTTAAAATCTGCTGCTTTGCAAACATTCATGAGACGCGACACAATGAAAAAATAAAAAACTGAACAGATAAACGTTTAAAATGAACAAAATAACTTGTTTATCGGATTTTGTTGTGAAGATGTTCCATACCTGAATTATATTATCATATTCTAAACTTTGGTTTTGTACATAGAGGTTTGTTGATTTTATTTATCCGAGCACAACATTGCTTTCTTAAAATAAGAAAAAATGTTTAGTTTTGAATAAAAGTCTCATTTTTACACTGAATCTGTTCAGTCATATAAAAGGTTTAAGCTACTCTTCTACGGTGCTTTAAAGTTTAGCTCTCAGTGTATTATTTTACTGGAACATTGTTATAACTATAATAAAGTGCTACTATTTTTACTTTAAAATTACAGACAAAAAACATTTTAACACATCACTTCATATTGTACCAGTTAAAACAGAAATACTTACTCAATGTATCAAAGCCACAGTAACTGATTAGTCCAATGTTTTATCCATGAGGGAACGCCGTGTCTGGTTTGAGTTGGTTTGAGTGCTTCACTCCGTCACTTATCTTTGGTTTTAGTAAAAGTCAGGCCACATTCTTCATTCTTGATCTGTGTTTGCATCTCAGCTTTTCCTGTAGAGTAACATTCTCACCCCCACTTGCGTGACAATGTGATGTTTGAACGGTCTGCCATGATGAGGCAACAAACATCTGACACATCAGTATACAGTTTTTTGTCCATTTATTCTGTGTGACAGTCTGCTAGAGCTTAGCTTTAATTAAAAGTAGTGTTGGATCACTTCATTTACAAATTGAAATCCCTAATGCAAATGCAGGAAATTACCTTCTAAATAAAAATATAAAGTTTCAGTTGGGGTAGACACTGGGTTTATTTAAGGCAACTTTCTTGAAAATAAATTGCATTTTCAAACATGATACTCCATTGAACATTACTTGGCATACTCACAAATATAAATATACACCAACTTAGCATAACATTACACAGGGAAAGAAAATGGGATTTTTTTGTGTGTGTGTTAAATGGCAGCAAAGGGTGGGACAAAATAGACACTATGTACTTGAAGTTAATGTGTCAGAAGCTGAAAAAAGGCAAGCATAAAAATATCAGCAACTTTGACCAGAGTCAAACTTTTATGGCTAGGCGGGTCTGAGCTTCAGCTCTCAGGGGATGATCCCAGTCTTCAGTGGTAAGGAAGAAAAACCTCTAAACCAGATGATGCATATTAGGAGAAGAAGTTGGCCTGTGTTGTCTGAAACAGACTAAACACTTATCTCCAGATAGAATGATGTCAGATCACACAGGAAATTGTTTATTTCTTAAAGACGTTGTGATTTGCCACAATGTAGTACTACGTCTTGTTCCACCTGGTAAACAGAATGATAGAAGACAATGAAATGGTTTCATGTATCCCAGTTTCCTTGGCTACTTTGGGATGACTGGATTCGAGCTTAACGGGCAAAAATGCAACTACAAAAGTGTGACTAACCAGGAAATCCTCTGCTGAGAATCCTTGGGTAGGTTGGCGTTCATCCCACCTAAACATTGTTGTTGGTCAACTACACTCCTATACAGAAATTCTTGTTCTTCCGGTTGTTCCCACAGCGGACCATCTTCTACAATCTTAAACTATTTCCAAACCTCCACATATCCTATGTGTTCATGTAATTATGTACTAATTTTATTTTGTCCGATATGTATTTTTTGAATCAAAAATACTTCTAAACAAAAAAAAAAATAAAATGAAAAAAAAATGTCACTTTAAAAACATTTTCCATGTTTTAGATAACAAGTGGGGGATTTGATTTAAGGAAAGGTCATCTCAAAGTCATGTGATCCACAAGGTCAAATTCAAGGTCATAAGTCAGATCAAAGGTTTAATAGATCCTAACAAATTAAAGATGATAGATAGGGGCTGAAAATAGGCAGATGCACCTATTTTTGCAGAAAATCTGAGATTTTGGGGGCCATATCTCTGGAACCACTGGTGCAATTGACTTGAAATTTGAAATACTGTGCTATGGGATCACAATAAACAAATATGTCTATTTTCATCAAGTTCTGTGGTGGTTGGGTTAAAACCATTAGATGATTTGGCGTGGAATGACCTGTATTCAACAGCCTTAGTAAATGGCTTGAACTTACAGTATATAGTGCTTTATCAGGGCCCTACAAACTCCAAAACACTTTACACCTCAGTCAATCATCCATTCATTAACACAGAGATGGAGGTAAGCTACATAGTAGCCACAGCTGCCCTGGGGCCACCGGACCCTCTGACCACCACCAGCAGGCAAGGCGGGTCTTGCCCAAGGACACAATGACTGAGACTGACAGAATGGAGGATCAAACCAACAACCCACTGGTTACAGGATGACTCCCCTAACCACTCTGCAACATCCTTTGTTCTATATATCCACTACATTTCCTATGTGTTGAAAAAGGAAAAAAAAAAAGCAGCACAACTTCACAGGTTTTGATTTAACTTCCAGAATATATTATTAGCATTTAAAAACATCTCCCTGCATTTCTACCCAACTAGTTCTGTAAAAAATATTTGTTACCAAAGCAGTGGCTTAAAACAAAGACTAAAAAGAAAAGAAACACACAGCACATGCTGACGTCTACCAAAGCTGTTTTCCTCAGAGCACAGTCAAAAGAAGAAAAGCTAACCTCTCACCTGGTTTTGTAAGAGGAGCTAAAAAAAAGCTGTTATGCATTATCTCTGCAGTGAAAATCTGATTCAATATCAAAAGGATTCCAAACTGGCTCATTTCCAGCAAAAGAAGGAGAGCTGTTCAAACGCAGAGCAGTAAGAAAGAAGAAAATGTTTAATAAAAAGACTGCACCAACTTTAGCCTCACGCATGCTTTAATTCAGCACATCTGTACATTGTGAGTCTTTTGCCCCAAAAAACTCTTTACTTTGACCAAGTTCCAGTTTAAATCATGACAGTGTTGACTAACTGTAAACCTTTTACAGTAAAAACATAATGCCAATCAAATCCCGCACTTATAACTCAATAAGTCCTGAGCCAGTTGCATGAGTCATGCAGTTTTGCAACTCTGGTATGTTTTTTTGCAGAGTTTGCTCATTAATGACTGATGCTCAGCCTTATATCAACATGCCGCCTGGTGGTGGGGTAGGCCAGAAGGGACAGAAGGTTGTTTCTTACACCCACTACCATGTCGTGGCCTGCCACAGACCTGGCTTTGGAAAAGAGACTCGCAGAAATCACTGGGGCTTGGCTGGGTTTCACTCCTGCTCGGCCTGCTAATGGCTTTCCAAGGTTGGGGCTGCCATTTGTCAGCCTGACTGATGTCCACACTATAAGGATCAATCTCTTTCCATCATCCAACTCGTCACCATCGGAGGAAAAGTACAGTGCAGCATGAATGTTCTTCCAGAATAAATCCCCCAACCAGGAAAAAAAGCCTTCAAGTTTCAAACCTGCAGTTCCTGTATGTGCTGTAAATTTAATGAAGAACAAAGAAAACAAAAAAGTGCATCAGATAGCAAAAACTACAGGATTTGTGATGGACTGTTCAGAGGTTCACATTCCAGAAACATTTTCAGTAATCTATTAAAGAAAAAAGCAGTCTCGTTTTATTTCTTCCAGTTCATTAGGTGCTTCTCTGTGAAGCCTTGAAAACAGGACCCATAAAGGAAAATTTACATCTCTGGAGAAAAGGGGAAAAAAAGTAAGCAATTTTCTCTTTGGGAGAAAGTGAATGGAGTGAGGGAAAGAGGAGGGGAGTGTGATTATAAAGCAGCAAAGTAGTGAAAATGGGTTGTGAAATAAAACCTAGTTAGGATGCAACAGTGTGAAGAGAGCAGGGGGTGTTACTCTGCAGGTGAGCCCTGCACTGCATCATTTTACAGCCCTACAGGCTGAGTCTCAGTGACGGGTCAGCTTGAAGAGCCGCTGCCAGGACACATCCTCAACAGAAAGAACAAGCTGCACATCAACACACAGTCTAACATAAAGCATTACAACCAGACACACACCTCTCCCTCTCATCGCCACAAAATAATTTCCTTTTCAATCTGCCACGTAATAACCCAGACTCTGATTATTGACCTTTACCATGGCATTTTTTCACCCGACAATCCCTTCTTCAGCTGAAAGCAGAGAGAGTTATATAGCTTCTGCGTCACTCTGAGCTGTAAATCCACCAACATACTATTGGCCTTCATATCCACTCCCACAGCTTAGGACACATTAGGACGTGAGGTGAGTGCAACCAAGGGAAAGGGAGTGTCTTGCTGACAACCAAAATAATTGGATCATCAAAAAAGACAACTTGAACTTATAGCCATCATTAGCGCAATAACAAATCAATTAAAGCGAATCACGGCGCTAAATGCCTGCGGGCCCAAAGAGGCTGAGAGACGTGATCGCACCGTCTTTACTGCATCCATATTAAGTTCTGTTCAGTCTGAAGTCTGGCTGTTCAGATCTAACTGCAAAATTAAAGAACAAGAATGATGCACATGTGTGGAATAATTGTTACCATTTGCTTTAATGTTAAAACACAAATTGTGCCTCTCTGCTTGACCTCGTCTCATAACCAACAGTTCCTCTCATTATATGGATCTATAGACACCGTCTTACCCTACCAAAAACAAAAACACAGAAAACAACCAAAACCAAACACAAAACAAAAACTTTATTTATTTTACACTTTAATTTTATTTTCTGTAGTCATTTGTGTTACTTCTAATTACATATGTGACCCATAACACCGAAATGAGGATTAAGTCAATGAATAGGCAGATATAGGGTTTTGATTTAAACATGTGCAAAAATTGCATTTTGTCAAAATATAATGAATAAATGCCTCATCAATCTATCATTTGAATGAACTGTCTGAAATATAATCCTAAAATACATTTTTTAAAGCTTTTTTGAGTGGTAGCAACAAAAAAAAAACTGACTGAGGAAAAACGCCTTAAAATTTTCTAATTTTTTCCGTGTGAGCTAGCAAAGTTTTTGTTTTTTTTCCAACTCGGAAATCTTCACAGACAAATACTGTTTGAGGTTTCCGCTTTATATTGACATAAAAAATATCCAATAAATTTAAATTTACATAAAATTAGGATTCAGACCATGGTGTGGCTGGAAATCACAATCATTGGTCAGTTAGCTTAAAGCCCAGACCATTGTTTGCAGGTAAGATATTTGCAGCTCAGCAGTAATCCAAACAACCCCACTTAAAAAAAATAGACTGTCTTTAATATTTGTAGAAAATGTACAACAAACAAAATGTCATACAATAAAACAAAAATGAGATTTTACTACTTTAAAGTTCTTAATGAAAATTATTATTTTGAAAACGCTTTGTAATATTTGAATGAGGAGAAAATAATACATGAGAGCTAATGAAGTCTGTTGATAATTATATAATTTTTGCTGAAATTATTGCTACCCGAAACCTTTCCGTATGGTGTTGTGTGGTTATTGGGTGAGTTCACAGATTACAAAATAGCTTGGTTTTTCAAAACCAGTTTAAAATCATTGATTTTTCCTGTGACTAATAAACAAGTCGAGTTCTCATTTGTAACCTGTTGTGCTTTTCGAGCCAGGAGTCTTGGAAAAGCAATAATCTGATCTCGGGAGGTAAAATAAAGGTCAAGTGGAAATGAATTAAAATTTAATCTCTTTCTGGCAAAAGCAACATTTTTACTAGTCAATGGTTTAATTCTTCAGAGACATAACTGGTTTGTTTCAAGGAGACTGGATGTTCCTTTTCCTCCTCGTGTGTAAAAAATGAAGGCGGAAACACATTTGTAGTGGATCCGTGGAAGAGGCAACCCTCTGATGCAGAATGAATGCTGGTGACAGTGCGAGTCTATTTGGCTGACGAGCAGTGGGGGATGCAGGTGGGCAGGCTCAGGCTTATCTGCCAAAGCAGCCCGAGCTACACCACACCTCCTGCCTTAAGAACCGCTACGACTCAACAACCCCATGCAGAGAGAATGAGAGGGTGACAACATGAACTGAGAAACGAGAGGAGAGAGGCAGAGCTATATCAGGCGCTGCAAAGAGATCAGCAGCACAAAAACAGTAGATTCTGTGAGCTGTGTGCAACAGCAGCTGCATTTATCTTTACTTGATCTGAGCAGTTTTTAGGAGCAACAAAAGTGTTTGAAGCTAAAACAGTAAGACTTCTTTGTCTTAAATGTTAAAAGGCATGATGGCATTTTTGTTCTAGAATCAATCTAAAATAACAGACTTTTGATTTTTCTAAATAAACTTAAAGTGGACATATTCTGCAAAATCCACTTTTTTAGCTGTTAAATACATTTTGTTGTGGACTTAAGAGTTCCTAGGAGGCCGATAAAGTTAATTTAGTCTCTCTTGGTGCTGCATAGACATCTTTATATGCTATTTGGGTCATATTTTTAAGCCTGTTCATTTCTGGACTGTTACGTGAAACTATCTGCAACAGAAGGGTCAAATAAAGGTCTGGACTTACCCAATTTCCTTGTCTTAATTCTCATCTGATATACTTTATTTAAATTATAAATAAAACATTTCTGCAAGCTGAAAAAAATGTAACACCCCCATCTCTCATAACGGATTTGACCGGTCTAGAAGCAGGAGGGGGGCGGGGCTTGAAACATCTTAAAGGAACAGTAACAAAACAAGCCGCTTTGAGGCACACACCACAAGGGGTGAAAGGGGTAAAAATAAGGAGAAATTCAGATCAAAGTATTGTAGTTTCACTTTATAAGGACCCCAATTGAATGATTTAAATGTGAAAAGAAAGGATTTAATGCAGGATATGTCTACGTTAAAGAATGCCTTGTTTAAGTTTTGTCCAGTCAACAAAAATCTTTCTGGACGATAAATTGTCTAAAATTATCGTGATAAAGTTGGAGAACTGTAAAATTGCTTCCCACCTCTTCTATCCAAGCCTATTTTGTGTAACTTTATCCTGTGGCTTCATAAAAAAAAGAACTGCAGCCAACCTCACGCTTACAAAATGTATGTAAAGTTACAGACCTGTAGCAGGGTTTTATGAAAACAACTCAACAGCTGCTGAAAGAGTAAAATCACTTTCCACCTCTTCTATCCAAGTCGGCACAATTTCACATTTTATTCTTTGCATCTTTCTTTGGCTTCATAAAATTATTGCGATCATATGCACACTGATTACAAAGCTTACAAAATTTACGCAATGTAAAAAAACAAAACACAACTCTGTGAACCTTAGGTTCAGCACGGTGCCCTGAGAGCGTGGCCAGCTGAAAGAAGGTGTCTAAAAAGCAAAGACCCTCCTCTAGCTAAACAGCCTGTTCACAGGGCTACAGAGGTTAGAGAGCATGCACCTGGAAAATACCTGACACCAGAGTTCACTCCTCCCAACGCTAAGGAGTAGAAAAAAGGGAGAAAATTATCAACCTCATTTTAATTTATCATGTGATTAATAGGTCAAAGCAAGATCACAAACAATGCAGCCATATTAATGCCAGTGTTGAGTTGTATCAGTTGTATTAAAAATGGTTGAAGTAAGATTAAAACGCAACCAAAATCCAACCGACTTTGTAGCTTATATTAACTTGTTAAAAAAAGATTTAAAAAAAAAAAAAGAGTGAAGGAAAAAACTCCCCTTATCTTTTTAGCTTTTTGGCTTTCATACCCAGAATACACATCAATCCTTGTTCACCTTTATTTGCCCCATAAATGCGTTTGCTCTAATCCTGCTGCATCTGGCTGACTCTGCTGTATCTCACAGTCACTCCACCAGGAGCCTTGCACCTTCCCCAAAATTATCTCCAGGGCTCCTAATGTGTCGACTAAGCAGCTCCAGGCTCACAGTCAGGGAGCTCTGCTGCGCTTCTGCGAGGATGTGTGAATGTGAGATTCCAGGTGTCATTTTAATTGAGACCTTGATATTGCTTTCTGAACAAAAACAAGAAAATTGTAGGGAAGACACAATGCTACACTTGTAAGAAGACAGCTGATTACACAGTGAGATCAGTTTGATTGAAGCCTAAAACACAGATTCGAGGTCCCTGAATGTTCCATTAATGCACCCGAGTCACGCTTTTTATAACATGAAGGGAGGGGAAACATTATCCAAACAGAATAAAATGGCCTTCTGTCCGTGACTGTCTGCTGCATATAAACAGAGCCCAATCTTTTATTTTTTTTATTTCTTTCCCCAGTGTAACAACATTACAGAGGTCCCTCGTCTGATTGATGAAAGTGCCATGTCTGCAAGTGCCTCTTTTACATAGCGAAGAGCCTCGTCTGCAGCTCACAATTCATCATCTGACAGCGGGACACATGCATCCATCTTAATGCATTACAGACACAAACAAGTTTCAGGTCACACACAGCTTCCACGAAACCCTCCGCGTGATTAGAAAAGGAGAGAAGATTGTTGAGATAGCGTGGATAGAAAATTAGAATACTGTCACTTTGATGTTTGTATCACTTTTCTAACTCTACCTGCACGCAGACAAACCATCAGCAAAGGCCATCGGTGTCAGATGTCTGGAGAGCTTCAGATGTTTTAGCAATCTTAAAAAAGGATGAATCCGCTCAGAAATCTCACAGAACTGTTGTGGGAAAAAAACAGCTTCTGGCTGTGTTCTCTGCATTTCTGAGACAGTTTTGTTGGGAAGGGGATCTCCATCAGTTTTACACATGAAGGTGTGAAATTGGGCAATAATTCTTCAAAGTCTGGGGGAATTTTTTTTCCCCGAAGTCTGCTGATCCTGATAATATAACTACTTTATTCTTTAAAAGATCTGATATCTTGGAATTTCCCAGCTCTAACTTTTTGTGTTATCAACAAACCTTCTTTTTATAGTGCAAAGAAGAATAACATATGCACCAATGAAGGGAAAAATAAAAGTATCCATATTATTTTGTAGATATTAGAATTAATCATGAAAACAAATTGAGGAAGTTGTTCCTATTTTTGACATTAAATTCACATCGAGAAAAAAAAAACAGTCAAATATTATTAGATAAACAAGTGTATTGTTGAGAAGAAAAATACATCTTTCAAGACTAAGCTAGCAGATGTTAACCTCATTTTGCCCCTGAATTGAACTATATATTTTTTTATCATATTTTTGTAAACTACAGCACACCTTTACTGCGTAAACTACACACAAACATGTAGTATTTTATTTGAATCAGTCTGAAGTGTGGTTTGTTAGCTCAACTGCTGCGGAGCTCAGAGAATGTGTTTTAATCCTCCACAATAAGAGTTTCAAACACATGTACATGATCATTTTAAAACACTTCATAATGTTCATAAGCTTCAGTTATACTGTATACATAAACATTATTGCTCTTCAGTAAAAAGACCACAGCCTAGACCACCAGGGATTTTGAGAATATTTATCTGTCAACACTGTTTATGTGTTTGAGGCTCTTATTGTGAATTTCACTGCAGCTGAACCACATCTTGGACTGGTTCAGTTGAATTACTGCAGATTATATTGTACTGTACTCAGTAAATGTGCACCCATAATGTTCAGTTAAAACAATAATCATAAAAAAATAATTACAGATAAGCTGAAAAGCAAACTGGGGTTCACTTCCTTCAGTTTACCTCTAAAAGACAACTTTTATTCCTCCTCAATGTTGCATCTTTTTGGCAATATTTTTCTGGCAACAGTGTTTCCACTTTAATCTCAAAACTGAGAAAAAAATATATAAATAAAACCCCCTCTCTTCTTCTTTTCCCCACTGAGTGGCCTTAATACTGTGTTGTACTTTTTGAAAATCTCGTCGCTGCAGCCAAAGTCTGACCTTGTCAGTTTTACTGCCGAATACAGAGTGGACCGCTGTCTGCTCAGAGCCAGAGAAAGTGGCAGCTGCTGCTGTTAATTCCCAGAATGAGCCTCAAGTCAGAGTTTTCTCAGCTTTTCTATCCACCCTCATCCGAGGCAGTCATGAATATACATAGCCGAAAATATAAACATACCTTTAAGCTGCTTACATTTTCTCACCATAACTAAATGCACCCTGATTGAAATCAATTTATGCTCAGTCGGTGTGGCTGTCACGCTCAGAAAGAAAATTCATTCCGACACAAAACAGACTAAAGTTACGGAATTCACAAAGTGAAAACAACCACCAGGATTAGATTTTTTTTTTCTTTTTAGACATGCTTGCTTTGCTTTTTGTTCTTTAGGGCCAACAAAGGTGAATCCAGGTAAAACTACTTACACCTTTCCTGGCTTCGACTGCTCTATGAAACGTTGAATGCATGAAAACAGATGAGTTAAAAGCCTTAAAAGACATGACTGAAAAAGTGTGAGTCTACAGACATTTAAAAAGATGCTGTTTTTCTTTCCAGCCAAGGTCCAAACCTCTGATCAGAAAAGTATGAAAATAAATTATATCCAAAGTGGAACAATACAGGAAAGCAAAAATCCTAAATCAAAGTAGAATTCAACAACAGAGCTAATATTTCTTCATTTTCTTGCATTGCCTCTCGCTCTTGGCAAACGTAAAGGCAGGGATTGTGGGTAATTGGCATGCAGGGTTCAGCAGAGCTGTTGGGCGAGCCAGGTCCCGAGCCCAAGCACAAAGCACAACGGCTTTTCTGTGCCCACAAAATTAGTTTAAAGCTGTGATTCAGCAGCAGGCTGAGACCTGTACAATGCGACCGGTGCCATCCATCATTGCAAATCCATTTCTCTGGCAGAACAACAGAGCCACACCATCACCCTGCACCTCCCACATACCACAGCAGCAGGTAGAAAGAAATCCAAAAGATAGGGCTTATGGGGGTACAGGTTAGTCAATACGATTGCAAATGCTTTTGGACTGAACTTTCCCATATTTATATTATTCTCTGTGGCTCTTTGAGTTGAATATTTCCACACAATAAATAGGTTGAGAGTGACTGCATGAAAATTCGCCCTAAACATTTATCTTTGGCACAAATAGAGACCTTCTGCTTTTTAGATCAGAAGGAAACCAAACCATGATTCAGCTCTATTCTTTCCAAATCAAATAACTCCCATCAAACCCAAACCAAACATAGTCAAACAGCAAATATTTCTGCTATAATGAAAAACTAAATTGTCCTAATTCCTACTTACAATCAGGGGCGAGGACAGAGGGGTAAGCGCCACCCAGGCACTTGATTGACCACCTCAAGGGCCACCCCCATGTAATTGACAAGTTTATGGGGGATCATGGATTTTGTATTTATTTAGATTTATTTAGTTCTCTGATACTACTGTACTATATACATTTTCAGCTGTATGTTTAAAAATGGTTGAATTATAGACCTTTGTCAAATTAGCATTAGCTTAATTTAGCATCAGCATGTGATCATTCTTAGCTACTCCACAACAAATGTCAACTCAATACATATTAAAAATGGCTGAAATATAGTTTTTTTTAAAGTTAGCTGTGGTTTGATTAGCATTTATAACTTGGCCACACTGATATTCAGCTCTGTATGTCTAAAAATGGCTGACCAATAGGTTTTTGAATAATTCGTAGCTATTACACAAAATTTCAGCTTCCTTAAAACAGCTAAATTATAGCCATTTGGAATTAGCTGTTGCGGCCATCTTGCATTTTCAAATCCAAAGTGCTTTTCTTTAATTGCATGTGCTTCCCTACATTGGCCAGCCCTTGGCAGAAAAAAAAAAGTCTAACTCCGCCCTCTGCTTATAATCTCACAGGATCTCAAAGAGACAACAAGGACTGTGAAAACTGTTGTGTCTGGTAAACAGTTGGGTCTGACAATGATCTAAAGGTGCAGTAAGACAGATGACAGTTTTAAGTGGAAGTTTGTGCCGGCGCTGACTCACCTCTGTCCACGCACGAGTTAACGTTAATCTTATTGGACGACAACAGATGGAATAAGGGAGCGTCGTGAGGCAAAGTGTCAGCTGATCAAGTCTTCTCATTAACTTTCCTCCGGCCTGCAGAGAGATAAAAAAGGATGGAGGGGCAGGGGGAGGTGGAGGTAGGGAGGATAGGTTTAATGAAGACTCCTGCAGCGAGGGCTCATCTCTCCTATGATGCGGCTCTGAATAAGCCTGGCAGACAGATGGGCTGAGAAACTGATCAGTGGAAACTGTCCGCAGAGACCAGCACAGAATCAGAATGTTTGGTTCAGCTACACAATCAAGGGCATCAAAGAGGAGAAGATGGCACTAGAATCTCCATCATGTGGGGGGAAATTTCTTACCTACAACAGGTAGAAATGCACAGGAGCTCGTGATCTAAGCTGGGGTTTTATTTCAGCTGTCTCCAACATGTCGAAAAGAACCGAGTGGATTAAACTTTAAAGATCACCTCAGACCACTGAGAGAAACTATTAAGCATCTAAGACTCTTGCCTCAGTATGTTTTTTCATGCGGTCGCCCCATTTTTAGTCCAGAGTTTTGTGCGGCATCCATCTCTGACAGGGGTGGCTACACCGCCCCCTTACTCAACACTGCCACTTTCACTTTTGTATCGCTGCAGGCTCAGAAATTCAGCCTGTCAGAGCGAGTCCTGCAACTGTCATTCCCACAAACTCAATACTCACCTGCAGTGCTGAGAAGCTGCCCGACACCAACATGATAAATAAATCACAATAAACAAACTGAAACCAGGAAGGCTGACTTAGCTGCTGTATTTTCATTTATTCATTCAAAACTTAAACCACAATTACACGGTTTCAAGTAAAAAAAGAAAAAGAAAAAATGCTGTGTAAAAATATAAGGTCACCCATTTTTATAATCTTTTAAAATATTCTTGAGCAACAAATCAGGTTTTCTAAAGACTTTCTTTAACCTCTTCAGTCTCAAGGGGTTTCCTTGAAGTTTGTGCTTGAAATAATGTGCCAAAATGTAATGGAGTGTATCTGAGCATTTACAAACTATACTTAAATAGTCTTGGCATCAAAATAAAAATAACACTTGGAAGATTTCATTAGTATTACAGCAACTCTTATTATTTCAGACATGGTGAGCATCTATTTCCCCCTCGCCTTAAGTTTTTTTTTTTTGCATTAGACAGTGCATAACCCTTTTAAAATACAACAAATAAGACTAAAAACTTAAATCATAAATTAACATGTGAACATTACCAGTGCAAACATTCATGCTGCTAAAATAAACTAGAGCAAAGTTACTGAAGTTTTAGTAAAGAAATAACTCAATGTTTTGTCGTTCTGCACAGGACGGAACAACAATAAATGTTAGGAAATCTAGGGTTTTTAACTGAATAAGTTTATTATTTTCTTACATACCTGAAAAGACTAGTTTTTGAATTATAATTACTTACCGTTTTTCACCCTATAAATGAAAAAACGAAGAAAATATGTTTGAATATCTGGAGCAGATTTACTTAAAATTATGTAAAAAGAAAAAAAAAAACATTCATAAAACAGATTTTGGTATTTCTTTTGCTTGCATTTCAAAAAAATAAAAAATGATTAAAACATATTTACAGATTTTTGTGAGCTTTTAAGATTTTTTTCTGTTGGTACCAAACACGTCTATGTTTAAATGACAGATGTTAGGTTAAAATAAAAAAGGGGAAATGCAGTTGTGCCAGCAGTATTGGGGACATGGGGCTCAAAAACTAAACTCTGGTCTCTTTTATATCTTTATTTCTGAAATCTAAATAAAATCTAGCAAGACTAATCATACCAATATTCTTCACTACAGTTCATGACCGATCATCTAAAGCACATTAAACACATGAGCCAATTTCTGCTCAGTATTTCAAAAATAAAATCAAACCTGAGGAACGGCAGCTTTCTCCTGTGCTTTGAGTTAAACCAGAACTTTACAGCTTTTATTTCAACCCTTTTCTCTGCTGCAGTCACTTTCTGCACTACAAAGTAATATTTTTATGCAATAGAATTTTTTCTCCTGACGCTTTTAAGGCAAACACAGTCAGACAACACTTGATGCTTTATTATATTTTTGCACAAGAGAACCGTGTAGTGAAAAAAAAACAACTTTTATCTTCAGAAATGTATTTTTACGAACCACCAATCTGGTCTTGAACATTTTAAATCAATCACTAGTTTGAAAAGTTAACTGTTTGATAAAGGAAGTGAAGGGTTTTTTAAATTAAATCAGACTATAATAAACGAGGAAAAAGTAAAAGAGTTAGATTTTTTTCTGCTTGAGTAAAATAAAAACAGCTACACTTCACATGTTTTGGTAAAGATCTTTAAATATCAGTTTTAAATTCACCGTTTAAAAAAAAAAAGCTTGCTTTTTTTCTACAAAAATGACTAAACACAAGCTTTCTGAACAACACTTGGCGCGCAGAAGAAGCAGCCTGTTTCCACAAACAGCTGTCACGTAATCTCCCTCATGCTTCTGCGTTTCTATTCAAGGCACCAAGTTGTTGCATTCCACTGAACTTGAACAAATTCTTGCTGCCCCATAAACGCCTACATTAACCGTCTCTTCCAAAGTGTGTTTGAACCACCATCCAGTGTGTTCTGACTTCCTCTGAAGGAGCGCAGTGCATCTTCAGATCTGAGTGTTTGTCTTGATTCTCCTGCACACAGGCGTCCAAGTATCAGTCTCATTTAGAAACATGGATTTAAATACAAAAAAGGGTTTGTGAATCCTCTCTGCAACTCCAATGTGCACCAAGAGTCACTGAAAAGTAGTTTTACACTCTCTTGTACAGGATCTATAAGCTCCAGCTGTTTATATTAAAACACTCGATCGTGTCAAAAAAAGAAAAAAAAAGCCAATTTATAAATACAGCTGAAAATAACTTATTGGCTACTAAAAAACCCAACTGGCAACATTACAGATTAAATATCAGATTAAAATAAACTTGTGAAACTTTCACTGCTGGATTCTGTTAGCAATGAGCCTCCCTTTTACTGTTCTGTCTTATTTTAAACTGACAAGACCAGTGCCTCTCTAACGTTTCATAACATGTCCATCACAGGGGCACATAGAGATGAATAACAAAACCACCAAGTTTGAACTTGTCAAAATACTCAACTATACTATATAGTTCTAAATATATAACTATACATTATTTAGCCATTAGGTAGATAAACTAAATAGTTAGTTAACATTGGAGACATCATTAGTTCATACTTCAGTTATAAATTAACAGAATTATTATTTTAACTTACCCATAAAAGCTAATTACTTCCAAAACCAACATTTATTCATGCTTAATAACTCATGAATTAACTAGTCTATATACTGTGTATATATATATATGTAAATGCTCATATAAACATGCCATGTGTTAAACGTGTATTAATGGTTAGAGAACATTTGAACTGACCATCTACTAATCCTGCAGTGCATCAGTAATTAAGGCAGTTATTGTTACTTTTTTTGGGAGTCCTTCAAAGGTAAAAACTATGTATGCTTTTTAAAGTATTTGCTAATGTGGACAAAACCATAAAAAGGGACAAAAGTTCCTCTTCACCTGTGGAAATCCCACCAAAATCATAGTCAAATCAAACATTCTCTAACCATGAGATTTTAAAGCCATTATAAAGTGCTAACAAAACATGTTAAACATAAAACCAAACTGAGCGTTTTGATTAAAAGTTGAAGGAAATTTTGTAACGGTTAGATGCAGTATTGTATTTTATACTTTCTGATCATTGTAAGTAAGGTTGAAGCAGATGAAGAGTTGGTGTTTGTCTCTTTTGTGTTCTTTCTTTTAGCCTAAACAAAAATGAGTTACGTTCTACGTCTGACGTAAAAAGTAACACCTCCAGGGGTGTAACCAGGAAGAGATGAACATTATAAGGCCAATTCATTATTATAGTAAACAGAAGTTGTTAGTGTTTTGAAGAGTCTCTGCTTAGAGCAGGGCTGCTCTGTTTTGCTTGAGTTTTAAAGTGCCTGTGACATGCCTAGCCTTCAAATACAAAAAGTCAAAGAAAATGTCTATATTCTTAAGAAAATTGGCCTAATACACATGATTTACACATATATTTACACAAACTGGCCTATTTTCTTTTGGATTTGGCTCACTCAAAGTGAAACAGGAAGTGACATCAAAGGGGAACTCTTTAATAAAATAAACTCTCCTTGTTTATGAAAACAAAATTATTTATACTTTAACTCTTCTTCGTCTCTCTTTGATAGAAACTCAAAATAATCTAAAGAAACATCAGATTCTTCTCCACAGTCTCTGTTGTAAGAATGCTCTGCTTACATGCAGACATTCCCCTTGACATCACTTCCTGTTTCTTTACAGGCAAATATCCCAACAACTGTTCATCTCAACGACGTGAATTTTGTTTTTCAGTATGTTATCAATGTTCTCTTTTCAAAAATGCACTCATGTTTATTACAAAAATATGATGTCACAGGCACTTTAAGCCCAAAGTTCTTACGCTGAGGCCTGCTGTGTGCTGCACTGTGAACCTGATTGGAGTCAGAAGATTGAGAATTCAGTGGATTTCTGCATTTATTCAGACATACCATTTTAAAAAAGAATTGAGATCACAAATCTTGTCTTCCACAGTCCCAGTTCCAGCTGTGAACTTTTGAAATCCCCCCTTTGACATTTGTCAAACACTTGTAACTGACCTGGCAAACAAAGTGCACAGAGCACACCTGACACGTGTTGTTGAATCTTTGCCCCCCCTCCCCGTGGGCCGAGACACCTTCGACAATACAATTCAGTTTAATGCCGTCGCCATGGTTACCATGGTGGTAAATAGACTGACCACAGAGGAACATTTGAGACGACACCGGTCAGAGCCCTGTGTGCACTGTGACACAATAAAAGCCGACTGAAGGGAGGTGGTGGAGTTTAAGTTAAATAATCCTCATGGACAAAAAAGTAAAACAATGAATAAATAAAAAATAAAGGGACAGAAAAGTTGGGGTGTCTGTCTCCAGCTGGTACATCACAGAATGTTAATGAAGCTTGTAATAAGGAGAAACCATCCGTCCTCATGAGGAGAGAGAAGAAGGGTGAAAAGTGGGAAAAGTTGCCGTGGATTGTTTGCTCTTTTGACGGCAGCAACTTTTCTGTTCTTTACCCCGAGCTATTTCTTTTAACATTCCCCTGCTCCCTTTCATAGCCTTTTTGTTATGCTGTTTACTCTGTGATGAATGGCTCCATTTCAAGCTGATCTTTTTTTTATTTTCTTTTTGAGATGGAACAGATTACAATCTGTGCAATTGCGCAGAAACAGGATTGACCTCCAAATAAGAAATAAATATATACAGGTGCTGGTCATAAAATTAGAATATCATGAAAAAGTAGATTTATTTCAGTAATTCCATTTAAAAA
>JAUBOC010000048.1:3641438-3653819 GCA_032275365.1 Anablepsoides cearensis
TTTCCTCTCCTTTTGCGCATGAACTCGGGATGTAATAGGTGGCGGAGGTATGCACTCTCTGAGTGCTTCTAGTTTAGCATGGTGTTGCTGCCTTTAAGTAATGCTGTGTTCTACAAACCTTCCACCCCAGTTATTAATCTCAAACAACTAATTGAAAGTGTCTGAACAAAGCACTTGTTGTGAAAACAAACACATAATTAAAAAAGTATGATGTGGTGAAACATGATCCAGGAACTAAAGTGTACTTTAGTTTACAGTGGAACTCCAGTTAATCCCAACATTCAACCTAAAACCAACAATATCCCAAAACAATCATATCTTCAAAAATAGGGTTTTAGAAATAAAATCTTACCCAGAGTTTCTGATGAATATCTAAAGTGTAATATCAGGGACACAGATGGAGCATTTTGAGAATTAAAAGCTTCCCAAAGTGTTTTTATTGACCTCAATAAATTTTGATCATGTCCGTTTGCACAGCCAGCTCCCCCTCTGTGGTCACTGACTGCAGCATTATTACTGAAGTGCCTTTTAGAGCAGCTCCCTTCAAGTGCTAGCTTCCCATTTGTTTAACAGATGCACGGCCCTTCTGCATAAAAAAACTGAGCCTTTCATTGAGTTTTCTAATCATCATTAAAGCCGGTCTCTCTGATCACTGAGAGAGGCTTTTAGGGAACCACTTTTCATGGTCAGAAATGACTGAGTGTGCAGGTTTAAACTAAATGACTAATGTCTGCTTATCAAGAAAGTTAGTTGAAACAAGTCTGATGTTTTTAAAGTTTAGGCTGAACAGATACGGATAAATGTCAAAGAAATAGTATTAATATTATTATTATTATTGTTATTTTATATTATTTATTTGTTTTATATAAACGGTTAGAATACCTATGATATGTTTCATGTTATGAGAACATTTGAGTCTCATTTTCTTATGCAGTAGAAACTCAAAACAAAACAAAACAAAAAACAAAACAACAAAACAAAACAAGGCATTTTTAAATTTATTTATCCTGCACATTCTTTTTTTCTTTTTCTTTGTAACCACAGAAGGAGTTTGGCTTTAAAAAACATTCTCTTTTAGTGTTACACCTGTTTGATGGAAATAAAATAAAACTAAATTAAATTAAATTAATATGTAGTGGAATAAAGAAAATGTGGACTTGTAAAACAATAAGAACTTAATTTTTTTTTTAAAATGTTCGTTTGGTAATTGTGTTCTTTGATAAATGTCTTTACAATCAAAATGGTTAAGGCCAATTCCTACTTTAAAGTTCTGAGATATTTTGGTTTGATTATTGTTAAGGACATAGACTTACTGACATTATTTCAGTATTAAAAGCTGAAATGTAACAACTCAGTTTAATGATGCTGATAATCCTAAACAACAACAACAACAAAAAGAAATCCTCTCCAGTTACACCTGCAGTCAAACACATAAATCTAACCGTTTAATGATGATAAATCCCGAGTATCTAGTTAAATATTGCATTATTTTAGTTTAAATTCTGATACCTTTGATAGTCAGGGATGAAAACAAGAACTTAGTCTGATAAATAAAACAGAACATGTTGTGTAAAGCTGAACATTTAGGATCTTGGCAGTTTTTACACCAGAGGGAGTTTTGCCTCCCTGCCCCGGTCCCTCATCACGTCCTCCAGCGTGACAGCAGCCGTTACAATCCCAGAGAGAGCGTCTGGGAGAAAGCACCGAGGAGACCAGGAGAGAGATGAAAGGGATGGGAAAGTGAAGAAGACAGGAAGCGAGGAGGAGGACCAGAGGTTGACAGGAGGGGAGGGGATGACGAACAGGACAAAAAGTTTTCCAAACAAAAACAGATTTCACAGAATCTTTGTTTAAACTCTTTAGAGCCAAAGCTGTCTCTCTGTTAGCAAAATATCTCATGAATCACTGGGCAAATTTTAACTTCCAAAATGTAATGGATGCACATTCATTTTTTTTACCTTTTAAATTCAATTCAAGCTAATCATCATAATGAACATTAACACAAAAAAGCTACAACTCTGTCAGTTTTACTAATCTGATGTGACAGTAGATGAAAGTTATCCAACATGAAAAATCGAAGGCAAATGTTCCAACTTTTTAGGTTTTGATCCACACAGAATACGCAAAGACCAGTGCACACTTGTCAACCCCTTCAGACATTTACCTGATTTACCTGTAGAATGTAGAATGAGCCTCAAAAATCTGTATTTTTTAACAAAAAATCTGTATTATTCACATCAGGGGTAATCATTTGTCCAATGATTCATGAGATAATTTTTTTACATCTCTCTGACATGTAAAATAAATTTGAAACTGAGTTTTCGACAAAAAAAAAGTAAAACTTGAAAAGATCTGTGAGATTGCCCGACACATCCATATAGCTGCAAAATGCGGGAAAATCTGTGTAAATTATGGACAAACCAAACAAGTTGACATGTATGCCTGTGCCCCAAACTATTTTTGGGTGATAAACATTGGTATCAATTCAATTTATCAATAAAGCCATTTAAAACTCTGCCAAAAGAATGTGCTGTACAGTAAAATACAGTGAAAACACTAAACTATAAAAGAAAAAAACTAATACAAAGGAAAAAAGAAAGATTGGGTCAAACAAACAGCCATATAACAATTGTTACTATGCTACCTTTATCAGTTTTTAAGTACCTCACTCTCTTATAATAAAAAAGACAAAAAATGTTGATTGTCCTTTTAAATGTAATTAACTCTGAAAATCCTTTTAAGACCCCACCTTGATGTTTCAGGACCCACAGTGGGGTCCCAATCCCAGCTTTGGGAACCAATGCTCTAAAGGGACATCTTGTGAATAAATCTGCACATTAGTTTTAAAGTTGGACCAAAACATCAGTCATTTCTCACTGTCAGATGATTTTGAGTCTAAAACATGAATGTTAGGCCTTTCACCCAACTTTAGCTCTGTCTTAGTTCCAGCTTAAATCTGAGTTTCACTGTTTGTGAACCTGAGTTGTTTTCCAGTGATCCTGTGCTGTGAGAGTGGAAGAGTTTAATCTGATACTGTATGCAGCATTGAGCCGAGGCAGCTGGAGCTGCTCGCGCCCTTCAGTAGCTCTAACTCAATTATTTTCTCACCTAATACAATTTTTCTGCTCTTTCATTTGATTAGCGGTGCTGTGTGTGTAATCCCTCTTCATCCCGCGCGCCGGCTGATCATTTACGTCTGTCTGTGTGGAATGTTTCGGAAAGGTCACCGTGCCTTTGTGAAGGATAGAGGGGGGATCTGCGGAGGCTGCACCCATGTTTATACACTGATCCTTATCTCACGCATCAGATTGTGGAACGTGTGTGAAATCACGTGTGATTAATGGTCTTTGTTTGCAGCTGTACGTTTGAGACGACGCCGTGTGCACCTCTGCCCTCTCACCTTCACCAGCACTGAACCCCTGCGTGTGTCTCTGGGTTTGTGGGTTTATTTGCGAGCCGACGCAAAAATAGCTCAGCGCGTGTTGACTCAGAGTCACGTCAGCCAGTGGACAAGCCTCCTTTTGCTCCACCTGCCTTTTCCCTCCACTAATCACAGCAGTATTGATCATCGCGTCCGCTTCATCAATATTTGTTATGCATGGCATTTCTATCTTCTGTCAACATCGCGAGCCGTGGAAAATAATTCCGCCAAGGACGCATCCTCTAGGAAACAGATTATTCGTCCAAACAGCAGGTGACATTAGGAGAGTAAATTTGTATAAGGAATCATTCTCCTCTTCTGCAGCTCAGGCAATATGTCTGCCTCCAGGCTGACTTTTTAATATCTGCAGCAACACAGAAATGCGGTTATAAAAATACGCGCAATGATTTTATGACATTATTCAACATGCTTTATTAACATTCAGCAGGGTGTGTGTGTGTGTATGTGTGTGTGCTCTGCTGCGACTCAAACAGCCATTGAAGAGGCAAAAGGAGGAATAAAGTCATAAACTTCATTTGGCAAAAGCAGCAAACATACATGAACAGAATGGAAAAAGTAGTGAGGATGGTTGAAAGTGTCCCGAGAGAAAGTTCTTTAAGTTTATTTTCTGCCACAGATTCATCTCAGAACATTTTTGTTAGGGCAGCAATGGGAAAAAAATTAATTCAGACTGCAGCGTTTTGATTAGGATTCAGTTTTTTTTCCACGTCTAGTTTCTGAATCCACATATGGGCCTGAAGTGAGCAAAGTACACATTTTTTGGAGTCAAAGCAGGTTTAAGGTGGGCGACATCATAATGTGAACAACTCAGAAGGCAGTTTTTCTAACTGTGCACACAAAAATAGGCCGTTCTCTTCAAAAACAGGCTGATCAAAACACAGCCACAGGACCCGGCACATTCCTGTAATACCAGGCTGATAAACCCTAAAAGGTGCAAAATGCTCTAATGAAAGCTAACCTCACTCGTTTCTCTATTAGATTCACAATTTCTCCCCTGCCAGGTTGAAAAGACAACAAAATAATTTCCTCTTTAGTCTTCCGCGGGTAAGTTTTAACCCAGTAACAATAACAACCAAACCCTTAATGATGAGTAATCGCATCAAAAACTCATATCAGTTTCCTCCCAAATGAGTCAACAAAGTAAATCTCCTGAATAACAAATGGCGACATGCCACTAATCGTTAAGCTATTATAAGCGGATGGGCTAATTACTGTACATCTGCAGAGAGCAGGGGAGGTTGCAGCTACTGCAGATGATTTCCCACTGCTGTCAGTCGGGCTAATGGCAACCTGCACCACAGCATCCTCAACTTTGGCGCTCATTTAATCTTCCGACTAAGCGCTGCTTGACCCGCGCTTGGAAAAAAGTGGAAACAGGAACGGTAACTTTTGTAATCTTCTGTGTTATTGTGCTCTCGGTTTGAACCCCGGCAGCATGAGATAAATTCACGAGTGTCAAACTGCGCAGTAAGTGAGAGGCTCATCAGTAATGTAACACAGAGCAGATGCCATAAATTTACACTGCAAACATTTAGCTAATGACTTTGCTCAGCGTATACAAAATGACTGAGCGGGACTGATGTTCATTCAGCAGCAGCTGTCCTGCTGCTTCAGAACTCACCAGTCTGAGCTCATTTTTACATCAGGATTTTACATCTTTAAAGGAGACATATCCTCTTTATAAAGTGGAACTGCAATGCTTTGGAATTTTTTCCTTATTTTAACTCCACAAGCCCTGCCCCTTTTCTGAGATGTTTCAACTCTTTTTGAGGCTATCTCTTTAAATTATTTAACCTTCCAGGATGGAGTGTGGGTCAGAAGGGTCTCTGTGTTTGTTTTTTAACTAAATAAAGCCTTGAAAACAATTTCTAATGAACTTCCATGTAATGGCTCCCTAACCGAAAATGGGAGCTTTTTTGTAAAATCTTGTCCTTCAGTACTCTTCTCTGATGTCTATATTTACTATATATGATCCCATGCTCAACTGTTTCTGCTTCTGCACAATAATCACAGCTTACACTCTGTTGTCCAATATGACACAGTGGTTCCCAACCCTTTTAGACTTGTGTACCCCCTGAGCCATTTTGTCATGCCACTAGTACCCCCACAGTCAAACTATGATTCTCAAAAATTATAACGTACAACTGATTATTAAATGAAAATTATATAACTCCCTAGAACATTTAATTCTCAGGCATTTCATTTTTTTCTACTCATATTAAACATAAAGAGAAAAACGTTGCCTTGAAAGTGAATAAGTAATTAAATAAATAAACCAGGTAATGGCAGGTGCAGGAAGCAGCAGCGTCCAAAATACATCAAAAACTCGCCCAAATGAGCAAATTCTGTAAGATACTGCATTTTATACTGGATTTCATTTTGTGTCAATTCCGTGATTCTGTCTGCAATTTACGCATTGTGGAAATCATAGGGCCCTAAAAATCCCAGTCCTATTTTAGTTTATTTTTTTACATACCTGTAATATGATCATATACCCCAAAGAGTACACATACTCCTGGTTGGGAATCACTGATATAATGTACTGTTTAATCTTGTATGTTCAAGTCTCATACAGAGACTTGGTGATACAATAAAATGTATTCTTTCTTTCTATTTTTACATTTCCAAACTCTTGTTCCACCCACTTTTTTTCTATCCCAAAATTAATAATGTTCTGCTTTGCTATAATTACAGGGAAAGTCAACAACTCATTTAGATGCTTCTTTCTTTGCATACTGCTCTGCTAATTCATTTCCTCCAACGTGAGATGATACCCACAGAAACACAGTTTTTCTTCGAACTTGGAATAACCTAAGTAGTGTCTGTCATAATTCATAAATAATAGCCGGTCTTGACTCTGAATTCTTGTTATTGCACTACTAGAATCTGAAACTATAGGGAAAAAAAAATGCCTGAACCATTGTCCTCAATCCCAGCACTGGTCTGATCACAATTGCAGCCTTTTAAACCCAGGAGCTCATCACAGGAACCTGCTGCAGCTGTGCTCAATCAGGAAACAAACACACACACATACACACAAACATGTAACATGCAGAATGCCACAGTAATGGTTCAGAAAATTTCATAAAAAATAGAAAAAACATGACCCAAACTGGATATAAAGATATCTACACAGCATCAGGAGAAACTAAATTAAACTTTTCTGCCTCCTAGAGACTCTAAGTTCACAACAAAATGTTTTAACATCTAAAAAAGTGGATTGTGCATCATATGTCCCCTCTAATTTCAAATCATAAATTGTTCAGAAATAATTAACAATGTGGTTGTAAATGCAATTCCATGCAGGGTGAGCATTCAGTATCTTACCAGCAGCAGACAGAATAATCTCGTTTCAGAGAACCAGGAGTGAAATTTGATTTATTTCATTTCAAACTAACTGCTACTCCACACTGGATCTCATTAAGAGTGAATTTAAAATATCTAAACCAACTCCTCTCTTGGATTCTGAAATATTAGTGAGCCACTGGTTTAAGTTTAACAACAGTTATGTTATCAAACCCACTGATGTGCAGAATTTTCACCTGAAGGAAACAACAAAACTCAAACTTTTGTGCCTCTAATCTACTTTAGTTTAAACTCTAACCAAAAAAATATCCAACATTTTGTTTTGACTGCTATTCTATGTCTTAAACAAAGCAGATTTTACAAGCATTTCAGAACAATGTGGGTTTGGATGCCACTAACTGGACATGATACTGAACATCTTCGGCTGTTATCAGCCGATGCTATCTTGTTCAGCAACAGAACAATCAGCTGTTTGCTGCAGCAGCAGCTGCTGGACTAAGAGACCTTCAGTCATTTTGCCACAGGGTTTGTTAGATAACCTCCAGCTCCACCCCTGGAATAAATCACATTATTTTCACATTATTTAAATAAACGGATTACTCATTCCACTGAATGTCACGAGTTAATGTCATGTGCATATGTTTACAGTGAAAGAAAAAAGGAAAAGTTGGACACAAAGTTATATAACAACATTAGTGTCCTTCTGTCTGACAGAAGAGTAATGATGTCATAAAGTACAGAAAGGTAAATAGGGCTTATGTTGTATAACATAGGGATGCTACTTTGTTTGAAGATATGTCATGAATCTGTTTACAATCAGTTTTTTTTCTTTACTTTAAATTAGTTTGTCCAAAATGTTTCCAAGCATGTGACATTAGAATAAAAAGCTCCTCTAACGTTTGGGAAAGAGTTAGAACATTAGGCGTCATCATGCTGAGGTGACTCATGGGAATGTGTGACTTTGTAATTAAAAGTACAATGAATTGATTCATAAACCCCGTCCTTCTGTCGGGGGAACATCCAGGCGCTCGGCTAAAGCTTTAATTTAAAAATAAAAATACTGTAGATTACACGCTGCTGTAATTGCTCTATCCAAGAAAACGTTGGCGCTGCACTTCACTTTGACCTGTTTCATTATGAAAGGTGCGACTGCATTAAATGTTGAACACGAAAATTTAAGAGGGGGAAAAAAAAGAAAAGAAGTAGTTTTTTTTTAAATGTCCCCAATTTAAACTCCTGCTACAACCAGTTGAGGAAAGATTAAAACAACCAGCAAATAAGTGCAAAAAGAAGCGCACGCTATAGTCGTTTCTTTTTTTTATTTTATTTTATTTTTTTGACACACTGCCTGGAAAGTGGGCACTTTCTGAAAGATAACACAGCGACGTCTGAAAGGAGCTGACAGAGTGGGAGATGTGGTTTGATGCGCGGATCAGTCAGCTCTGATCACACTTCTTCAATCAGTGTCAAACTCCTCAGTTTCATTGTCTTCACATCAGCGGGTATGACAACACGTCTGCATGATCACACAGACGCTTTGAATCTGCACTCACGGCTTGGCTTTACATTTAGTTCTTAACTGGAAATAAAAGAGATGAGAAGTGCAGCAGAGATTAAATCTGAACAGTGATCTGTTTGTCTTGTGTTTTTTACTGGATGTCTGTCTTGAAGGAGGGAAGAACTTTGTTTTCCTGAGTCTCCATCACTTTGCTGAATTGAGAAAATAGGATCAAATGCTTGTAATCTGCAGGCAGCAGAGCCTCTTGTTAGTTTTTCTTTTATTGCTTTGATTATTATGTTTTTCTGAATAATGTAAACAATGTGATCTAAAAGCAGGCTGAATTCTGCTCAGATTATTTTTGTTCTTAAATATTCTGTTTACTCTTTCCTCACATTTGACACAATACTTTAATCCTGTGTTTAAGTTACAACTAATCCCTGACAGACTGTAAAGCTTCATAATATTGTAAATAATGACATTCATTAAAGATTTATAAAAAAAAATACCCTAGCTGTCCCAGCTTCAATAGCATATTAATGTGATCTCATAATTTAATCAAACTTTGTTTACAGATCAACTTTCACACAATAAGAACAAGACATTAAAACAACAAATAAACACAAACAAATAAAATCACAACAAAGTTTAAATTGGCAATTAGTTGTGAAAAGATTAAAGTGCAGAAAGTAGATGAACTTTGAAAGCACAATGTTATCAGAGATAAGTTTGAAAATGTTAAAAGTGAATTCAAATAAATAACAAATTTGATTTTTCTTTAAAAAATAGTTTTAAATTAATTAGAGCTGAAAAATTAAATTACACTGAAACACAGTTCAGCTAAAAGTCAAACCAGAAGCGCAGCAAAAACAAAAGATAAATTAATACAAGAGTTGTTATACTTTTTTAACTTAAATAAATAAATGAGGTTAAAGTCAGATTTAACAGTTAAGTCTTGAGTTTTGTTTTTAAGAAAAACATCATCTCCATGAGTCTGGTCCTCAGGACCTTGACAGGAAAATATTCCTCAACAAACGCTTCAGTTCTAATTTTAGGCACAATCAGAAGATCTTTTCTAGAGACCCTGTGGGATCTGGAGACCTCCTAAAGCAAAACCAAGTCTGATAAACACTGTAGGACTATGGCCATAAACAAAAACCTTTAAATAACCACATCATAAGGTTTCTTCCAATTAATAAATTTGGATGTCCATCAAGTGCAAAAGAGAAGACATTTAGAAGATTCAAGCAGATGATTAAATATATCTTTAAATTATGTCTGACCTGAACTTCCTCTAATCTGATTGGCAAAGAAATATAAGCAGCAGGCGCTGCCATTATTGACAACCATCCCAATTAAAACTGTCCACGGCTGCCAGATTAGGGTATTATAAGTCAGATAATTTTCTAGCTTTTTTAAAGCTTTTAATCAAACAAAAAATTACAGTCATGCAAAGTAAATATTTGTGATTTTTTGCCAAGAAGAACACTAAAGTCATAGAAGTTTCAATTCAATCATCAGAACAGGCTGGAATAGATCAAATGAAAATGAGTTTTACAAATAGTTTTATAATTTTGGAAAACAAGTTGTTTGTTTCTTATAAATTTCCAACATGTGTCAATGTTAACTTACAAGAACAAACATGTCTACATTAATAGAGACACAAAAACTCACGTGGGAGATCAGGAGCTTTTAAAGAGGATTCAGGAAGAAAACAAAATCCGTTTGTCTTGGTTTGCAGCTATGCGTGCGTACAAGTGCTCGTACGAGTGTGTTTATGTGCGCTTGGCTAATTTGCTGCCTGGAATGTGATGCCAATGACAGGGGCCATAACCCCCCCGGCCCCAGACCGCTTCCAGCAGCTGAGGTAGTGCCAGAGGGACGAAGGCACCAGCTGGAGGTAGCGGATGGTAGAAATACCCTTCAAAGTTGGAGTGATGAAACAGCCAAGCATAACCTCTCAACGCTTTGTCTTTGTGCCTCTCATTATGTCTCATCTCTCAGCTGTGCAGATGGGAAGGATATGCAATGAACATCACTCACTCTAAAAGCAAATGAGTGGGAATTTAAGGCCTGCCTATCAGCTGCTCCATCTCGCGTTTATAATCACTTCTCGCTGAGCTACAGCATGGAAATCCTTCTGTGACGGCTCGGTCCAGGAAGGAACCGACCTTTTATCGCACAGGTCCAGGTTGTGCAGGTCTTGAACGGCCTGGGCAAACAATGCGCCCAGATGGAAGATTCCCCTCAGTCTGATTGTCAGTTTTATTTTCAGGAAGCAAAGCTCTAAAGAGAAATTGTGTTTAACAGCTTGGATACAGGAGCAAAAACCACAAAGAAGCTAAATCATTGTTGTTAACTATAGTGCCTGTTGTACATTATCCCTGCTGCTGCTTAGTTATTCTTGGGAAGATTAATGTGAAAGGGAACTGAACCTGATCTGAAACACAAAGAAAAATCAAAAGGTAATCAAAATATAGAGATGCTAACAACTGGAACTGAAAAATTTGTCTATTTGCTTGCAAAGTTAAGCTGCAAACTGGTCCAGAACAATCACAGCTCAGTGAGATATCTGGCATGGACTTTAAGGCAGGTTTAAACTGGTCAATCTCTTTGCTACATTATATCCATGCTAACACTTCTACTCTTTCCTTCAAAACTCCATGTTGTTATATTGGCTGTAAAAAAGTGCAAAAAAATATTACGATATTTCATTTACCGATACTGTATCAATTCTCTAAAGCCCTGTATCAATTTTTAATTGAGGTTTAAAATGTAAACTTTCGTGCCAACAGTTTATTTTTTTGTTGTAGTTTAGCCTCGGACCACCAGTTGGCAGCAGTCAGCCAGACAATTGTCTCCTTTGCTCAAGAGGAGTCAGAGAGAAAAATGATAGCGCAGAGATTAACATTGTGATTAAACATTAGCACTATGCACTGATGGCTGAATCTGAGCGGATTAGACCAACACCCGCTGCCTTCTAAGCTGAGGTAGGGCTGCCAACAGTCTCTTATTAGCTAAAAAAACTAAATATGGCAATATATTGCAATATATCGCCTTGCTTACCGTATCGCGATATGTCACGATTTATCGTATCGTAACCCCTGTATCATGATATGTATCATATCAACAAATTCTTGCCAATACACGGCCCTACAAAAAAGCCAGAGGTCTATAAAGTACTTACAAAAATAACTAAGTAAAAGTAAAATTACAAAAAGAGAAAATTACTTTGGTAAAAATAAATATCACTGATGAGAAAACCACTCAAGTAAAAGTCATAAAACTGTTCACAAAAATTGGGACAGTAGAAGTAAAAGTACTTTTACACACTCTCTAAGAAATAAACTGTTGAATTTACTGAACCAAGCTGGTTCCACTGAGCCAGGTTGAATAAATTGAGCAATATATGAATATTCTTTGCTCAGTTTAGAACCAGATTTTGTTGAGTAAATTCAACATTGTTTAAAGTGCATAAACATCTTCTTGCATGATGAGTCGAACATATTTCATTTTGTAACAAGTAACTAGGTGTTACATTTTAAAGTAAAACTGTAAAATTATCATTTTTAACTTTAAAATGTATCAAAATAAAAGTAGAAGTAGCTATTGGTAAAATTACAAGCCTTCAAAAAAACTACTTAAGTACTATGACAAAGTAAATGTACTTAGTTACTATAAACCTCTGAAAAAAGCTGATCTACCATGTGTTGTTTTACAGTGTAATGTTATGTATTTAAGACTATAAATCACAGTATTTATTACAGCCCAGAAAACAGGATAATTAACTGCTGTTCTTCTGTGATGAATGTTTACATTGACAAGTCTGTTAAATAGTTTTAGTAGGACTTGTTTCTGATAATGTTGGGACTTTAGTATTTTTAATTACTTATTACCGCTTCCTGCCAAAACACCATATGTTTGTTTTTCATCATTTTAATGTTTTTGCATGAGTCAGCTCTATTGGTCAAACTTCACATCTGTCTCTGGTTTTATGCTTGACTATACCAAGTAGATATATATATCTATATATCTATATATCTATATATCTATATATCTATATAGATAGATAGATAGATAGATAGATAGATAGATAGATAGATAGATAGATAGATAGATAGATAGATAGATAGAT
>JAUBOC010000048.1:3678715-3693787 GCA_032275365.1 Anablepsoides cearensis
GTGTGTGTGTGTGTGTGTGTGTGTGTGTGTGTGTGTGTGTGTGTGTGTGTGTGTGTGTGTGTGTGTGTGTTTTACTGTGTAGTTTTTTTTCTTCCTTTTTTTAGTCATGCACTTTTGTGGTTGTGTTTGTCTTCTGCTTTCTAACCCCCCAGCTGGTTGATGCAGATGGCTGCTTTTACTCAGTCTGGCCCCTGTCAAGGTATTTCCTGTTAAAATGGAGTTTTATTCCGCATCTCTTTTTTTTTAACCACAGCTTCACACACAACAATGGAGATTTAAGTGAGGTTAAGGTCAAATGCAATTCATCGGTTTTCTCATAAGAAACAAGTGTTTTATAAATTCTAATGCATTAAATCTGATTAGATTATAATTGGACTGCATTTAATGAGGTTTGAACTTGAGAGTGACTGCATAGGAATGTTCTGTTTTTATATACTGACTTGGAATTACTTGGAACTGCAACTGAATTGGATTTACAGCATTTGTTTTTGCATAAAGTGGCATTTTTGTGGTCTTTATAAAATATGAAAAAACGGTAATAAAATAAATTAAATAAAAATAAAACAAAATAATTTCAAGATCACAGACAGAAAGTCTAGAAAAGAAAAATTTTGAAATGTGAGAATTTCATTATTCAGGTTAGGCTGTATTTTATTTTTATTTGTTTGTCAGAATTAAATGTTTTGTGTTTAAACATCTTTAACATCAGTTTATTATTACAATAAATCTGGGTTAAACAGAGTTCAGTCGTTCACATGATGCTAACAGTTTCATAAATTTTCCTTCCTTTCCATTCAGACACTTTTTAAAAGAGTGACAAATGAGCCTCTGTGCCACACAATAGTGCATTAAATGAGGTCTTTAATAATATCCTCGACATGTCAGAGGTTTTTCACAGCATGTCATGTTTCCATAACAGTTAATATATTTTAACTTATTGAACTCTTAAGGGTTTAAGTGCACTTCTGCGAAGCTGCTCTCCACCCAACTACAAAAAAGTGATAATTAACTTAACCTGAAAGTATTGCTGCTTGTCAGCTGATGAGCTGAAAACTCTAAGACCTTCAATGGTTTTCTCATAACATCCTGCTATAAGCAAACAAAAAGACATCATTTTGTTGAAGCTGCTGAAAATACTGATATCTGGTCAGCAAACAGAGTTTAACCTGCAGCTTAAACACTTTTAAATACAGTTTTCACTTGTTTACTTTGCTTTTTAAATGATAAGGTGTTTCAGTTAATTGTAAGAAATGAAGGAGGGAAGTTGCAACATAATGAGACTTTTGGAGCTGAGATCCTTTGACATTTAAGAGACTGAAACAGTTGAAACTGTTGTGATGCTGAAAGCAATATAAAAAATTCATTAGGTGTAACAAAGATTCTAATACAAAATGTTCTGCAAAGACTTTAGGGGGCAATTGGCACATAATGTTTACATGCTAAATGACATTTTACTTAATTGTTGTTTTACTTTCAGCTGCAATAAATTATTTGACTTGAATTTCTATAGAATCTGGTAAATGTGCAGTCATACAGAAGATATGGCTGATTAATAAACTGTCTCCATAAAGAAATGTGTAATGTTTTGTTTAAAATATTCTTGCCTATGAAAGAAAAGCACATTTCATCAAAGAAACACAACACGCCAGGTTACATCCCGGTTTTTCTCTCAAAAACGATCACATTCTGCCAGATATTTCTTATAAAACATTCTTCCATGTTGCTGCTCCCTTCTTTCCCTTGATACAGCATTTCTCTAAAATAGCACAATCACGTCAAGCAGATCTGCCAGCATTGGTCTTTTTGACATGCCTCCTCAGCGACCTGCCCTCACATGTGATTTTTTTTTATGTCCCAGTGTTTGTGTGTGTGTGTGTGTGTTTCCATGCATGTCAACCCTGGATCAGGTTGGGTAGAATGTGTGTGTCGTTCCCCCGACACACCTCACACAGAGAGGCGAAGGACTACAGCAGAGCTGACAGTGCATGACTAAATGCCCCCCGTGAACCTGCCTGAATGAAGCTGACTGCTCCAATGAGGCGATGCAGACGAGACAAAGCACATGTTGGGCAAGGGACCAGAGAGAGCTGGAGCAGGCCAGGCTGGATGTGTCAATCTCTGCTGCTTGGGGACAAGGAGACTTTGTGTTGCAGCTAAAGGATGGGAAGCTCCCCATTGACCCGTCAATTGTGGGACATGGAAAAACCGGAACTATTGTCCGTTAATTTGGTTTTCAGGTTGTTTTGTTTCTTTAGAGAGATGGGAAGCTTGGTGACAAGCTTGATGGATGTCTGCGCTCCTGCCCTCTGACATCTATGGATGATTACTCTTTGTGCCGTGGCAGTTTGGGTTTTTTGTAGGAAAATGCTGAAAAGCATAGGTTTGATTCAGCATGGGATGAAAAAAACACGGGCTTTGAATATCTGAGGTCTGTTTTCACAATAGTTCCTGGAAGCAGTTTATTCTGCACTGCAAAAAGGATCGCATGCAACCAAGAAATAAACGTAAGCAAACTCCACCTTGTCTGCATCATCCAAAGTCAAGTGGTGGTCCTTGAGGGCAGAGATTAGGCAGGCCCATATTGAACTAATCAATTGCCTAATTCTGATTCTTGTGGAAATTGGCTAATTATCCTGATGCCTGCAGGAAAAAAAATCATTTTTGCTGATGACTCTGATTGGGCCAGCCACACTCCAGCTGATTATAAAAAGGAGCTTGATTGTGTTGGAGAGGGTGTTGACTGCCTGCTGTCACCAGTGGAAAAGAAAGAATGCTGGCCTGTATTCATGGCCCTAAATAGTAAATGACCCTTTAGCCTGAACATTAGACTTCTAAGAAAAAAAAGGCCCAGTCACAGAAACTCCAAAACTGGTGAGGAATATGTTCCCATAAATAGTTTTATGATAGAGATGAGAGCAAAAAAAAGGGTATAATTCAGAATAGATAGTCCATTAAAATATCTCACTTATCTTTGTGATTTATTAGAATTTATGAGCTGGTGTCAAATAAACAAAGAAAATGGAGCGCAATATGACAAACTGTGTCATCAAATCTTCTGGCAGAAGATGCTGAACTGAACGTTGTCAGCACTCCTTAATATTTCTCCGCCATTAAAATGTGCAGATTGACTCCATGAATTATTCAGCTTTCAATAATCAGTTTTTCGATAGTCCATGTTTGTGATCAAAGTTTTAGTTTGCCGCAGTTTGCGGGGGTTCGCGTGTTATTGTATTTGCTTGGCTGACAACAAATAATACAATTTGATTCCTCCCCCTCCCCCAGTTCTCTCATTTGTATCATACTTCAAACTGACATGCTGAAGACTCAATTTGATTATCAGAGAAGCAGGAGGACTCGTATTGTGCTGCCTGCTCAGTTGGCCGCTCCTTTTGCCTTTAAACTTTGCTGTTTGTCTTGCATGAATTTTGGTTTATTCATCATTTTGAAGCAAACAACCAATTATGCAAATAGCACTCTGAAGCAACACATTCAGCAGATTTCAAATGGTCTTTCCACCATCTCCTATCTGCATCTGTTGTTCTCTTTGTGTATTTTTGATAAATCAAGTGAATCTACAGGCTATGCATCATTCTTTGTCATCTGTCAGCAGGAAATGAATAGTAATTCAGATCTTTTTTTGGGGGGGGGGCTTTTGTATCCCGCTTCCTCTGAGGACTTCTACCACAGGAGAACGAAGAGGCGAACAGAAGTGAATAAAGAAAAAAAAAAGATTTTGTCTCTTTGGAGAAATTGCCTGTGATATTAACATCTGATATCTGAAACACGACTGCTTCAAAGTACCTTTTAAATTTTGCCAGGACTTGCCACTGAGTCTGGATGGGTAAGTAATGCACGGGGAGTAAAATCAATACTAACCGCTGGCGTCTGTCGCAAATGAGGGAAAGGAGATTCATGCGGCAGTCCACTAAAAATAGATAAAAACCAACCGAGCAGATAGAAACCAGACAGCTCAAGGCCAGAATCTCCTGAGAGCAGCTGTCTACTTACGCACTCTTTAGGCCCCTAAATCTCCTGCCATCCAGTGCAGGTGACACAAACTGCCTGCAGTGTGCCACTCTCGTCCCGCCCCTCCGTGTTATCGTTAATTTTCAGTCCCGTCCTTGGAAGGTTGTGTGGTCCCCTCATCCAAGTTCTACCCCCCTCTGTCCCTATTCCAACTTTCAACATTTGCCTCGCAGCCCACATCCAATACATAGATGGAATGAGCTTCTTAAGATAAAAAAAATCACATCAAGGCCTTGCATTCCTTAAAAGCCTTTAATGCCAACGTCTTATTTAAGATCCTCCTTTGATGAAATGACAGCTAGTTGTTTGGTCAAATCTTGAAAATGATGTTGATTTCATGACTATGTGAGATGAAGTACATGATGAGGATGACTCTCGTGACTCTTTTTTTGCAAACACACAGACAGGGTAACAGCAGCAAGTAAAAAAAAAGAAGAGTACTCAGAGTATGGACTTGGAATGGTGCTCAGCCATGTCCAGAGGTAAAACCATCATTGCTCCACGGTTCTCTTTGTCAAAGCTGAAAACAGCACCATCATCACACGAAGACTCCAATGCATTTTTGACAGATCCTTCAAAATAAAAGCACAACACGTCTTTTTTCACACACCGACAACAGGAAGTCATAGCGTGATGGAAAACAGCTGCATCCATTCGATTTTATAAAACTCAAAAATGAATTCTCCTCTACAAAGCCTTTCTTTATCACTGACTCTTCAAAGAGACACTATTATACAAACTCAGATGTCTTATTTATGCTCATTAGTGAAGGCATCATTAAAGGTAATTTCAGTACATATGGCTGACTTTCAAGTTTTTGCATCAAAAAATCCAATCTGTTGTTGGAGGACTTTTTACTGTATCAAGAAATACATCAGAGCTGAACTTGGATTTGATTGGCGCTGCTCAATTACATAATTCTTCTAATCAGGGCATTTATTTATTTATTTATTTGTCTTTGAACAGAAAAATCTCAGGTCAGCCACTTTTAGTATTTCTCTTCTCTCATTATCTTTCCCTTTGGTAATTTTCAACAGGAATCCTTTAAAGCAGTTGTAACTGAAAAAAAGTTGATAGATTCTGCAAAATTAAAATAATTTGAAAGCTATTGGACTGTCATTAATAAATGGAAAATTATAACAAGGTAAATAAAAATAGTAATTTCTAGTTTCTTTTTAAACTTGACTCTTTTTGTCTGTTTTACTCAGACAGCCAATCCAAAGTAAAGGAAAAAAGTAAACCCAAGGTTTCGGTGTACATGAAGAATGACAAAGCAAAGAAAGCCTGACTAAAGCCTGCACTGACATGGAAACAACAATCCAACACACAGCATAGTGGGGTACAAAAACAAAACAAGTTGGGTAGGATGTCAACAACAAAATAATGAACACTGCCAAAAATGTGATTTTCAAGTTGGTCAAACAAAACTAGGCCCAAATTTTTCAAACTACTGGTCATTCAAAGCGAAGACACAGCTCGCTGGTCACTTGGACCCAAACGCTGGACTCAGTGAAACCACTGTGTGAACATTTGCATATTTTCTAACAATTTACCCTTAATTTGGAGGTGCCAACTAGTTTCCAACAGTCACAGCTCAGTGAGATATTATTTTCAATGAACTGTGACAAAAAACAATTTCCTATTTTCTGTGAAGGTTAAAAGAAGATTGGGAAAAATAGCTGACATTATAGCTGGTTGTGCTTCAAATTAATAAAACTCTACATAAAATGACCATTTTTGTTTCCTTTTAAATATTTGAGGCAATTTTATTTTGGGTTGCATTTCTTTTAAAGGAGACATATGCAAAATCCCCCTTTATAGCTGTTAAATACATTTTGTTGTGGACTTGGAGGGTCTAGGAGGCAGAAAAGTTGAATAGAGTCTCTTCTGGTGCTACAAAATATATTTTTATTCTGTTTGGGTCAGATTTTTCAGCCCGTTTAGTATTTATTATTTTAGTTTTTTTTAGCTATTACATAAAATATTCTGCAAATGGTTCTGGGTCAGACTCTGGCTTCAACATGGATAGCTGGATGGACAAGTCTTTGTTGCTGACCCCTTTTAAATTGGAAATAAAACATTTCTGCAAGTTGGAAAACTTAACCTCCTCTCTCAAACTGGAGTGGACCGGTCTGGAAGCAGGAGGGGGGCGGGGCTTGAAGCATCTTAAAGGAACAGCTGTTTTGAGACACATGAAAGGTGGTGAAAGAGGGGCAGGTAAAGTTAAAAAAGGAGGAATTCAAATCAAAGCACTAAAGTTTCCATTTATAAAGTCCCTAATCGGATGATTTGAAAGTAAAAAGGAAGGCTTTAAAAGCAGGATAGGTCTACTTTAATGAAAACAGTTTTTTTATGTTGACAGAGGAGAGGAGATTTTATTGCAGCATTTTGTTGATGTGGACTCAGAACACGTAGAAAGACTGCAAGGTAACGGCCGAGGAAGAAATACAAATCAAGCACGTTTACGATGACACAGACAATTGCCCTTTATATTACACTGCAGTAATTTTACAGGTTATGGTGTCCTTACTCTTTATTGGATTGATCTCGACCCTTTTTTGTCCCCATCAATCACTTAAATCCTGAAAGATGGGACACTGGGCTCAAGTTATTGGAGTTTTCCCTTCAAAGAACAGCCCAGTTTGATCCCAGAACATTTTCACTCATCTGGGTGACAAAATAACCTTCAAATATATCATTCGATAACCTATGAGAGCATCATTTAAACACAAAAGGTGTGTAAAAAAAATGATTAAATATGTTAAATATTTGTAAGCAAAGTGTGTGGTGACTGTGCACAAAAAAGACTTGATGAACATTTATGTACACACTTTAGTTTTTTTTCTTTTTACTTTTGCAGACAGAATAAAATGCACTAAATGGTAAACAGAGTAATCATCTGCTAAGGGTGAACACACCCATATATTGAAATATGCATATAAAGCAGTGCAAACACTGCTGCTGTGTTATACTCTGTTTTTACACTGCAGTTCAAACAGCTTCAAGGTCTCAAGAACAGAGTTGCATACATAAAATATGAACACTAATGACCAGTTTCTCCATTACGGCAATGTGCAATTACCATCATAATGATTTGCCATTCATTTGCTTTCCCTGCAATGTGAGAAATTGGGTTTAATTAATAATTTGCTAGTGAGGAATTAATTGAAGGATGCAGCTCTCGCAGCTGTACGAGTGTCTCCTGCTTTGCATGGAGGGCACAATTAGGTGACGATTGGCGGGGCTGCCGTGCTGAAATGTGACAGGCTGTAAAGACCAAAAAAAAAACGAACAAGGAGGACAAGGGTTTCGAAAGACAACATGACACCGACAAACAAATGGAGGGTGTTGGATTTAGGGACTGTCACTGTGTCATCTCCCACTGATGCAGTCTGCTGGGCTGGAACAAGGTGCTGAATGCTAAACACAGTGACACAAGTGAGCGTGTTTTTTGTCGTTGGCATTGTCTGAGCCCGAGAGAAGCTGTTAGTGTGATGACTTGATAGTTAACAAAAAAAAACAAACAAAAAAAAACAGACTTTTGCACAGAACTTTCTAGATACCCAGGAAATAATAACATTTGAGCATTTTCCTGTGTTATTTAGTGTCAAATTTGAAACGGATTTATTAATCAGTTCAATCAGAGGTTCTAATTTCAGAAAATAATTTGGAATTTGCTATTTGGGAAGGTTTAGTTGTGTCTAAAATCCCCTTTTGAATGAGAATGTTTTGTTGGATCGAAAAAGTAAGAATTGCATGAGGATGTCTTTAGAGTTGATAAAAGTAACCCAATGTAAAAAAAAGGCCATTTTTTATTTTTTATTTTGTCATACGTATGTTGTTTATCACTTCGTACGTGTTTTTTGTCTTATATCTTATAAAGTACTTTGTGGTTTCTGACCTGTGAAAGGTGCCATATAAATAAAGTTTACTTAGTGCCTGTGACACAAATATCTTTCAAAACAAAAAGTCAAAGAAAACATATTTTATATTTTAGAAAATTGGGATAATACACACAATTTTCCATATTTTGTGTACTTGCATATTTTCTTGACCAAGCCAAAATGTAACAGGAAGTGCCATCATGGAACTCCCTAGTATTTTTTTATTGAAAGAATATTATTTGAACTGTGACTCTTTTTCATCTGTTCCTGAAAGTGACTCAAAATGATATAACATCAGATTCTTCTCACTGCTGTTTACATGAAGCCATTACCATCCTTACATCACTTCCTGTTACTTTACATGCTAGTATTTCATCAATTGTTCATCTCAGCAGCGTGATTTTTTATTATTTTTGCAGTATGTTATCATAGTTATCGTTCCAAAAATGTTTTCATATTTATAGCAAAAATTTCATGTCACAGGCACTAATGTTTTTTTTTTTAGTTATCAGTAAAAACAGATTATAAAGCTACATTGTGTTCACAGAGGAACAAACATCACTATGTCAACATTAAACCAAGAAATTATACCATGTTTAGAAAAAAAAGGGAATTTTGAGCCTCACATTTTTGCAGACTACTGAACTTCTGTCAGTCTTTATCTTTATTGCTTATCTTTACTTAAGATGTTAGTTCTTGTAACCAGATGCCAGTTACGCTAATTAGTTGCGAAATGCTCCTCCTGTTGTTTTTAAATTTACTTTTACAAATTTTTGCTGCCACTGTCACAACTTTTTTAATGATTTTTTTTTGTTTACAATGTTGCATTATGAATAAAATATGGGCTTATTATAATTTCAAATTGTTGCTGCAAAAAAGCAGATAACTTTTTTTTTGACTCAATTCCTTTAATAGCTTGTATTAAAAACACAAGGTGACTTGTGCAGCGTTCTATATTAGTTCAATTTTTCAAATGATTTCCTAAATTTATTGTTTTGTCCTGATGGAGCTGACTGGTGCGGGCCAGCTGTGGTCAAACTGAACATGGATACAGAAATGGTTCATGGTGACCTCGGTGACCTCTCGCTCCAGATGACTGATTTCATACAGTAGAGTCAGCACAGTGACATATAGCCATGTGTCATATGCAGCGTCAGAGTGAAAATAAAGACAAAACCAATCAGATTTTTATTAAAAGCAAACAAAAAACAGCCAGATTGTGTCCACCTGCTGCCAAATGGTGGTCACTGACCTCAGCACAGCCAAACACTGAAGTAATAACCAGGAACATTCCCCCGAGGTCTCTTCTGTGTCCTCTAATCCATCGGAAGCAAGTAGCATTGCTGCAGCAGAGATGAATAACCGCAGCTCTCAATTTCTGCACGCAGTGTGGCCGTGTGCAACCAGCATGCTGTTTTTCTCTCTCTTACATGGGATAAGGCTGCACATCACAAACCTGGACACACGAAACAAAATGGAAGGTGGGAAAATGTCAACAAATAGGACCAACGTCGGCTCAAAGGTAAACCCGTTTTCTAGTCAGATAAGATGGAATTGGTCATATCGTCCACACAGAGACTACAAAACTAGCCACTGGCTTGATCTTTAGTACTTTCTTAATTTATAGCTTTTACACTTTTTTTTCTTACTCAAAATTGGACATCTTCCTGTAGGGAAACTAACACTGGATATATAATTAGTTCAAGTTCCCTTCCTAAACAACAAATGAATCTAATTTAGAAAAATCAAAGACTTGGAAATAACATCATGTCTTCCTAAGAGCTTTTTCATTAAGTCACTATTGGCAAATCTTTTTTTATTTTAATTTTATTTTTATTCATTTTTGTCTGTGTGAGTGCTCGATGGATACAAGACATGTAGATTTGATGAGAAAATAATGCTGCTTTACCTTTTTTTGTCTTTGAATTCTTCCCTATACACTCAAGTGATTTGTATGAAAACAACCTATGAAATATACAAGCAGTTAAAACTCTGCATTAACAGACATCCTGTTCATTTCTGTTTTCTGAGTTGCTGCCAACCTAAATACTGATCTACAATCAATAAAAGTACTCACATTTTTCTTTTCTTCCATTTGTCATAGATTTAAGTGACGGCTGGTCCACTCTACTCAGCATCAAATTAAGTTTAAGGAAAGTAGGTTCTGTTTTGACAGAAACACAGAAGAAACACATTTGATTAAAGGATTTACTTCAGCTCAGGACGACTGTGTGTCAAAATCCTCTGCTGTGGGTATAAAATTATTTCTTAGCTTGAACCAAATAAAGGCGAAATAGACAAAAAGATGTGCAAACTTTTGTTTTGAGGTAAAACAAAATATAGTTTCAGAATCAATCTATGCTTTTGGTAAAAAAAAAGAATCAAAACAGAAGCTGTATCTTTAGTGCCAGTCTGATTCCTAATGAAGCAGAATTTTTCGCTGAAACTGAATGAAACTAAAACCATGAAGTTAGAAACTCTGTGGAGGGTGTGCATAATTATACCTTTTATTTGAAAGGCAGGTGGTCAGAGTAAATGGTCACTCACTGACCTTTAGAAAAAAATACAAAGAATTGCTAACATTGACCTGCTAATTCCCAGCCCAGCTGTAGTTAGTTCTACTGATCTCTTAGCTTGTTGATTTTAGAACATCAATGGGAAATAGTTACATTTGCTTGTAGATTTTGTCTCTCAGTTCCTCTCCAGGCTTTGATTGTTTATCTCTCCTCTGTCCACAGCTCTCTGGGTTTATGTCCCTTCTGTCTTGTCAAAGCTCCTGGTTAGACAGTCTATCTTTTTTTTTTTTTTTTTTAATAGATCATTAAATAGAAAATCTCCACTGCTGGACACAGCAGGTTCCATCGTGTTGATATTCCATCATTCGATAAGAAGCCGTGAGGTCTGTTGTAGGCCTATCAGTGAGCTGTAACCAGTAGAATGTGGTTGACTTTTTTCTGAGATTTATTGATGATGTCCACAGTTCTGATCACCGTCCACTGGGTGGTATTGAAGGAAATTTGTTCCGTTTATTACTGATTTTTAATGCACTATCTATATTGTATTTTACCTAGGAAAACTAAACCATGTTTAATTCCCTATTTTGCGTAATTATTTTATGATTAAACTGTGATTCAGTTGATGTGAGATATGCTTTGAGTGGATTATTTCACAGTGAGCTTATAGAGAATGTACTTTAATCAATATGATTAGTTAACACACACCTTATCATTATAACAGTTCAAGATTTAACTGTTTCTCATTGGATCTCAATCTGTTTAACATGTTAACAAGCACCAGAACACCCCTATTCCATTTTAAGTTTAGTTTTTCTCTGCTGAAGTTAGAAATTCAGATTTTAAGCTTTAAAAAGAGACCAAGATTGTGAATTTAATCTAAAGAGTTCAAGAGCAGTACTGCATTTAATTTGTGTGTACTTTTAAAGGTGTTTATGGTATTTTAGGCCCGCAGGTTAAAGGGTTAAGGATCTGGTCACGTTGTAGGACGACACTTCCAATGGGTGCAACGTCTTTCCCTTGACGAGTGGCCAGATCTGGAAGAATATGTTTATATGTTAAATTCACATGCTCACCAGTATACCGGAGTTAGTCTAATTCCAGTGGTGGACAAAGTACTCAACTCTAGTACTTGAGTAAAAGTACTGATACTCATGGTCAAACCTTACTCAACTACAAGTAAACGTTGCTCAGTCAAAAATTTACTCAAGTTAAAGTACTAAAGTACTTACTTTTGAAAATACTTACATATTAAAAAGTACATGCATTTAAAAATACTCAAGTATTCAAAAGCTGTCTAATATCAGTACATTGCTGTATTGTTTTCAGAGTGATTTTACAGAACCTTGTAACTCTCAGAAACCATGACATCATTCCAAATCTATCCCAGGAGTGAGCTATGACTGTGATTGGTTTCCCTTGTGAGGAACATAGAGTTTAGCCAATTACATCGAGAAATCAACATATCTAGTACATCAAGAAAAAACCACCACTGGTAATAATGGTCATTGTAGTAGATACAGCTTCAAGACAAAGTTACCAGCAATTAGTTAACAAATATGCAATAGCAAATATGTTGGATATGACTCAAAAAGATGAATGAGTTTTAAACAAAGCCTAAAGATTTGCAGGCAGTCGAGGCTGTCAATATCACCAACTATCTGGTCCTTTAGATATTTTACTCCACCAAACAGCAGTTAAAACCTATATAAGTCTGGAGGCATATAACCATGTCATCAGTGGGTGGGTCCACATTGGCACCAAAGACTCCATGATGATTATCGTTTGGTCTTTGCTCCAAACTTCAAAAACCTCTTTATGAATATATTTCAGATATTTCATTTAAACAACACATAAGGCAGTGGTAGATGTAGGATTTTTCTGAGTAATGGTCCATCAAGGGGCCACACTATTCATAGAGGGGGCGAGTATTTGTTCAGCATCGTTGCACACAAATCCCTGGTTTTGGTAAGGTGTATATATTTAACCAATCACGTGACTAAACACTTGTAATTTTAAAAGAATTTGCAAATTCCCCTTACCAATTTTACATGCATGTTTACAGTACATAGATAAAATATTCTCAAACACACAGCAATGTGAGAGCCATCATTTTTGAGTTGAAATACGTTTTCTGCAGGATTGTTTAGATTTTTACAAAAGAAGAAGACTTTTGTCAGCTTGATTCTTGCTGGACTTTTCTATTTGACTCATTAGCGCCTCTAGTGTTTGAACATGGAACTGCACCCAGCATCATGGTTCTTGGGCAAAGATGAGTGACAGGACATTCAGGAGGCCAGTCAAACTTCACCAGGGGCGAATGCCTCTGTGGCCCCGCCCCTAAACCCGCCCCTGCCATAAGGTATTTATTCATTATCTTTTGAGAAAATGCAATTGTTGCTAACCTTTTAGCTAACTGTTTCTCCACATACCATTTTGTGACTTAATCCTCATAAACACCAACAGCACCAAAGCCCAAACTATAGACACAGATTATATAATAACATCTGTAAATTAAGATTCAAATAATATTTATTATTTTCATTTTATTTTGAGTCATTCTTGAATCAAAATCTGTTTGTTATTAATTAACTGAGTTACTTGTGGCGACACATCTTTTTCTGTAACCAAATATTTCAAACTAAAAGTCTGATTTAATTCAGTTTTGCGTGAGAACGCAATACAACATTGCAAGGGAACACAGAGATATTGTGAGGGAACGGAAGGGAGGGAAAAGAAAAATAGTTAATAGAAAATAAGAAAAAAAATCCCCCCATGTCCCCTCACATGCTCTGTAATTTCCAGCTCAGTAATTTCCAACTAATTTCCAAATTTTGAGTGAAATAAAAATATTTTGTGTTATTACTTACTAACTGCTGATTTCTTTTAGTAAAATCTTATATGAATTTGGAACATTTAAGTACTGCAGTAGGCAGCATTTTCAGTACAGGCAGCATTGTTTTTGTTTACATTCTTTGTTTGAAGCTGTGGTGACCACAATCGATCCAGAGAGGTCCACTGAACGTGCTTTAGCTGCTCACAGATAATACTTGTCCCAGGTTTCATTTGGTTTTGGAGCACAGGCAATTTGTCGAAGAGAGACAGAAAATGCTATCTCTAATTAGACAAACCAGATGGTGCTGTGGCAAGTTCCTGTGTTGACTCGTAGCTTATATAGATATTTTTTTAAATATGCAGAAATCGTCCACTCTAGTCTGAGTGAGAGTCCAAGCTTAGTGCTCCTTGGAGACTGAACCTGTTTCCAGACACATTAAATGAAGCAGGAAGTCGCAGGAATGTCTGAGTCTTGATTAATTTTCTCATGGTCATTAATTCAACAGCATCATCATTACTCATCTCTTTGTACTTGTGCTCCCCAAACAACTGGCTTTTCTTCATGTTCAGTTGTGTAGATAAGTAAAGTTTGTCATCTAATGTGTTTTTTATGAGCAGAACTAATCAGCTTATGTCAGCACAGGGAAAAAAGAGCAGAACATCAGTAAAAATGAAACATATAGCATTCCAAAAAGCAATGCATAACACCTGACACCTTTCAGTGTTTTAGACTAAATGAGAAATGATGAAGAAGCTGTTTTGGTTCAGATTTGAAAATAACGTTATGCATGATTTTCAACAATTCTCCAATTTTGATCTTTTAGCACTTGGATTACATGTTAATAATGACTGTCAGCTGCTACCACAGCTCAGTATCTGTCAAATGTAAGCAGGTATATTTCTGTTGGCCAAATCTAATTAGATGTGTTGCTTTTAAGAGGGTAAAGTAAAACTAAATCCTGCCCATTTATTGTGTAAACCCACCTGTATTTTAGTATTTGGATTACAACAACCATTAGTAGGTAGCAATAGTAAGTACGAGAAATATTATAGGATGGATAATAAATTATATCACTCAGATTTGCAGAGCAAACATATTTTCAATAAGATCAATATCATCCTGCAGCAGCAGACACAAGATTCTTCCACAGTTTGAAGTGTTTGAAATGCTCCCAGCCTGGATTGAAATATTAGACAAACAATATTTTTTTTAACAGGGAAAATTTTAACACAACCCTACCGTGAAAAAAAAATTAAGATTTACAGTATTAGCAGGTTCTCCAAAGAAACGTGGGGAGAAATGAAGTGAGGCGTACAGTGGATCTACGCTGCCCCAGTTTCCACAGGTCAGTGGTGGATAGAAGTCAGCAGATTGCTCCAGCTCGGGCCGATTCATCTGTGACATCTATTTCTAATGGCATCTGTGTTCCACGTGAATCAAACCTAACACTGGCTGACAAGAACATATGTTCCGTGATGTGCCTGCGTGAGTCCGACTCTCCAAGCTCAGCTCTTTTGTCGCAACCAAAGTGAAGATTTGCTTCACAGGCGTTGGTTCAGATTTTCAGTTGATTCCCGTCTGAAGCTCTGGATGCAGCAGGGCAATGCCATTATGCCAAAACATACATAATAAATAAATAAAGTTTCCTAGTAAAAAAGTAGTTTTAACACATTAATTTAGTTTTTTAAAATAAACCTAAACAAACAATAAATTACCTCATAGTTAAACTTATTTGAATTACTTCACTAAACCAATTCAATGAAGTTGGATCAACTATACTGTACTATACTACTATACTGTACTGTACTGTACT
>JAUBOC010000048.1:3754416-3765139 GCA_032275365.1 Anablepsoides cearensis
ACTTTTTAAATGGAATTACTGAAATAAATCTACTTTTTCATGATATTCTAATTTTATGACCAGCACCTGTATATTAGACGAAGCACCAGTAAAAATCCACACAAGAACATCAACTGCAAACAGAAAGGCCCCCAGACGGGAGCTGAATCTGTGACCTTCTCGCTTCAACAGTGTCTTTTTAGGTTCTTCACAACTCAGAGAGGCTGCAGACGAAGGGGAGCTGTTTTTAGAGGTAAACCCCAGCTGCATTTCTTCCTCTTGATTTGTTCTCGCCATCAGTGAACACAGAAAGAAGAAATTCAACTACAGTGCAGAAAGAACCATGCTCCATTTTGGTCCCAGATCCGAATCTTCAGCTGCACTTTTCTGACCTCCGTGGTAACGAAGTTTATTATTTGTCTTAGTCATCTCGTAATGACACACTGCCATTATGTGAGCAACATGTGTGAGCGAGGTTGGCCGGTGGACACTTGAGCTCTTTTAATGAAAGATAAGTGGCAAAACTTTAGATCCTCTTATTATCTTTTAACCAAAGAAGCCGTGTACGTAAGCTGTGCAACAGTGGCGAGGTGAGGCAAGCGAGAGCTCGTTGTGCAACTCCTCCACGCACTCATAAACACAAGCTCTAACAAGCGCGTTCAGCTGAGTTCTCCCCGTCGATGTTTCCTTGTGAGATGTCATTATGCGATAAAGAGGAAGCCATCAGGAAACCGCTTAAGCACTACTTCCTGTCTGTTGCTATGGGGACTACCTCATTTTTGCAGTTGCAGATTTCCTCACAACTTTACTTGAGTTAATTTCTTACAGACGCGCTGAGGGGGAGGCAAAAACAAAGAGGCAGGTGTGTCGGGGTCTCTGTGGTAGGTTGGTGGGCCGTGCGGACACTCCTCTCTCTGTGCACATGGGTCAGAGAGCGCCATGTAACCCCCACATCTGACAGCAATCAACGTTTGAATGCTGAATGGATATGTCTTCTTGTGAATGGGCCTGAGCTTCAGCCAGCAGCGCTAAAGCTAGTTAGCATTCAGACGAACTATGTAAAAGCAGGGAAACACTTCCTGATTTTACCGGAATTGTTAAAATCATCAGCTTTAAGTGGGGGAACACAAGGTTACTGCTGTATATATATAGTTATCTTTATTTTTCCTCTTTTTTATATTCAGATAAGAATGACAAAGCAAAACCTCATTTATAATCCAGAATTATGAAATTTAAATAAAAAAAGTTACACAATTTACAATGCTTTTTTAACTCATTAAAATAGCTTTACAAAACCAATTGAGGCAGTTGAGCTTTTACGCGTCAGTAAGAGAGCCGTGACCTCTCTGTTTTGATTCTGCCTTGGACAAGAGACACATGGGTCGATGGACAACAACGCCACTGACAGGAGCCACATTCCTGCAAAGGTGTGCACACAATGAGGGGTTAAGCCGCTCCCCTTTCAACAGGCTACATTGCAGGATTATTGCTAAATTCTTCCTGAGGTTTCCACTTGTCAGAACAAGCAGAGGCACAACGTCAGCAGCATCGCAGTGAAGGGGAGGGAGACGGCCCGGATCCAGCCGAGAGTGACAAAGTTTGGTGTGGGAGTGAAGAGAGAAATACAGGTTTTTTTTTTCTTTTTGTAAAGTTTGAATTTGAATATGAAAAAGGAAAACAAGTGATAGGGCAGCAAGAAAAAGAGAGGGAGAACGAGAGACATGCACACACTGTGAGGGGTGTGTCATAACAATTTAGTTCCTCAAGGAAGTAAAACTCAACATTATCTTAAGACAGGGTGGCAAGCACTGACAGAGGCGCTTCAAGACAGCTGTTTTTCTCTCGCTTTCCTGGCAAACATGAAGGTTTTTTGGTAAATTGATAAGCCTGCGTTGCCAACGTGATACAAAGGGCAGAGGGAGAAAGACATCTGACACACTCAAGGAGGGAGGGGGACTCAGCAAACACTCAGGTAAGACACTTCAGCTGTGTTCACTCACTGGTTAAAAACCTCAGAGCCAGAAATGTGTTTTTTTTTCTCTCTCCTTATTTTGGGTTGTGGAAAGCAAAACTCTTGCTGCTGAAACCTAGCAGAGACAGGCAGAGTCAAGAGGATGACTGGAAACTGACTGACTTCTATCCACTTCCCCATCTTGAGCACGAGTTGAAAGATACGTACGCTCAGAATCGTACCGCAACAAGTACAGTGACAGGCACATTCGAGGGAGCTCACTTTTTTGTGTTTGCACAGGCAAGGAGTTGCTCGAGTGAAATCTCAAAGGACTCAGTGGACTTTCCCTCCTCTGCTGTACTTTGATTTGTTTCAGGTCGAGATAGTAAAAGGTTGCAATGTAATAGAAACTAGAGACCAGCACTCAGTCAAACTGCTTCGTTTCGCTTCCCTTTTCGGACAGATGTGTCGACAACTCTAAAAGTTGTGCAATGTTAAAAGAAGAAAACGCTTTCGCTCATAAAAAATGTTCAAAATGCTCACTGAGAGGTTACATAAAGGAGGACAGTTTCATTCATGGATGGCATTTGTTATGGTTTATTAATAATGTATATTTTACAAACTTTTAGAAAAATAAAACAAATTTTACGTTACATAAAAGACACAAAAGTGACAAACACGTTCTAAGACTACAGCTTAGTTAGCCAAAGGTTTAACGGAAGTGACGTTTAGTTCTAGTAAAAATACGCAGACTTTTTAAAAGGTTGCTGAGTAATAACAAATACATCTTGTATTTTTACTGTTTCTGTTTCATCTTAACTGATTGGAAACAACCTGTTTTTTTAAAGAAGATGTCATTCTATCGTCAAGATTCCACTTCCAAAGATTGCCTGCTAGATTTTTATTTATCTGATTGAAAGGCACAACGTGTGCACTTTTTCAGGAAGGCTTTTATTGTTTGATCTGATCAAACACAGAATCTGTCTTTATGAGCAGCGATGGCAGTCTATCCAAAACACAATGAAGATGTCTTGACGTAACCCTTATGCTCTGTAATAACAGTTAAAAGACTACTTTCATTGACTAAATGAAATGAACCCAAAACTGCTGGAAGGGCAAAAACCTCTTTTTCTTTAGCTCACAATCGTCTGCATGCAAAAAACATCAAAAACCAAATTTGACTTCAAAACGTACTTCCTTTACAAGTTCATACATGCGCACAGACACTCTCGCTTAAAGCTGCAGTCATCTGAGGAATGCTAAATATTTACCTCCGCTGCTTGCCTAGATGGCTCCACCATTCAGGATTCTATTTGACTGACTTTTAACCCGGCCGTCAATGGCTGCACACAGTCCGGCTGTTAAAAGCATCTCTCGAGCCCTTTTTCAAATGTTCCTCGTGTTATCGTCTCAACTTTTAGTTGTTTTCCCTACCAAACTGCGCACACGCTTTCTCATCAATTTCAGCGGGCATTTGGGAGGAAAACAAACACTTGAACGTGTAATGCAGTCGCTCCCTGGTGGATGTCATCAACAAACTGATAAATACTCAAAGGCCCTTTTCTACCCAATTGTACCAACAAATTGATGCTCAACGCTGAACGACTAAATGATGCCCATTACAGAAAAGTGGTTTCATGGCAATCATCTGTTGTAATACTGAAATGTTTCAATACTCAGAATCGACCCCCCTCCCCACAACAGTGAAGAAACAGAAAGAAAAAAAAAAAGACAAGAAGCAAGCAGCATCCTGCTGTGGGAGTTTCATTGTGTGGAAAACTGGCTGATGACTGCACACATACCCCTCAATTCCCCTTGGTCTTTTTAGCAAATAAACACAATTGAAATGTGAATTTGAAATAGTTATCACTCTGCAACTCTTTCATTATCACTGTTGAGGGAAATTAATCTAATGAATGTTCTTTCATTCACCACAGAAAAACCAAAAGCTTCGAAATGTGACAAAAGTTTGTTATTAATGGTTCAAGTCAAACGTGACCCTCTAAAATACCAATATGGATGGTGTTATTATTATTTATGATGACCTTTATGTTGAGATAAAAGAGCAGTGAGTGTGAACTGTCTGCATGATGAGTGCTTTTTGTAAATAGAATAACTCATCTTCTATTGTTAAACGGTGGAGACATTAACCCACACTGCTGACTGTGCATCCCAAGAGCTGGACATCCCCATCATTACTTAGATAATGCCATCGAAAAAACACACAAACATTGACAGGAGGAATACATTAAAGCAACTGTCAGGAAGCAATTTGGCTGCCAGCTGGAGGACAACGAGCTGCTGTTAACGTGCAGGATGTTACAATAAGAGTAGCTAATGTTTGACTCAAAGCTAGACTCAACCGCAGTAATAAAAGGTAGCCACTTGGTACATGGTGCACACATTTTGTTCTTGTGCTAGCATTGATGCAATGAGGTAACAGCACGCATGGACCTGTCTCAGCTATGCAGACTACAAACTACTTTTTAAAGAAAAACCTGTCTGCACAGGCAAAAAGAATTAATGGGGGGAAAATGGCACTGAAAGATGTTGAGGCTCACATCTTTGCTAGATACACATGTACGTATATAAAAAAAAACAGAAAAAGGGACAGGAAGGAGCACTGTAGCACGGATGTTTGCTAAAGATAATGTATCTCTGTTGATTTTGTTTTACTCAACACATGCAGCAGATTATGCTGAAGTAAAAACTAAGCTTTTTTTTTATTTAAGATATGACATAAACCTATAAGTATTTTACAGCAAAGCTCACCCATTTCATCTTCATGTTTTTTTTGTGATATGTAGATAGCATCTTATTTTGTTCCAACTCTTTGTAAAAAGAACATCAAATAAATACGTTTTCCTTTGTGAGTAATAACATTTTATTGTTTCATTGTTTAAAAAAATACATATTGTACCCCTAATTTCAAAATAAAAAAAATGTATTGGTTAAGATGAAAACCTGATGTGTTTAGTTGTGTCATAGTGTGCTGTGTGCAAACTGATGACATCCCAGGGGAAGGGTGGGGTTTTGTCTGTGATGGATGCTAGGTGAGGTTAAAATCTCAGTGGAGAAATACAAAGCCTCTGTTGCACGGCTATTCTCCCTTTTGGCATCATTACTTACCTTGTTAGACACAAAAACAAACAAAGACATGACACAGAAACAGAGTTTTAAAGTTAAACAGCATATTGTTCGTTTTACACCATCTTCTTTTATGAACAAGGAAAAATGTCAGCTTGAAATGTTAATCAGAGATACCGAACCTCAGCTATGTGTAAAAAGTGACATCAAAATCTATTATACACAATAAAATGAAATATGTTTTAATCTCTAATCAGGCAACCATGGATGTATTCAGCTCCAAGGACATGGCCCTAAAGGCCCAGAAGAAGATCCTCAGCAGCATGGCCAGCAGAAGCTCCGTGCAAATGTTCATAGACGACACCACTAGTGAGATTATGGATGAACTGTACCGGATCTCCAAAGAGTACACAGGAAACAAAGCCGTGGCTCAGAAAGTCATCAAAAACATGATCAAGATCGCAGTCAAGATCGGCGTGCTGTACAGAAACAACCGTTTCTCTGAAGAGGAACTGAAAATAGCTCAAGACTTTAAGAAAAAGCTCCATCAAGGCGCAATGACGGCCATCAGCTTCCATGAGGTAAACTCCCACATATTAATAGAGCATCTATAAAAAGTATTCAACTCTTTAGATGTCATGCATTTATTGCATTCATAAATCAATCATGGTTAAATAAAATTGGCCTTTTTGACAAAAAAATGTCAAAGAGAAATCACGTTTCTACAAGGTATTACCAATTAAATTTAAAAACAGCAATTTTAAATAAGTGCATAATTTTTTTTTTTTACTGATCTCAACAAGTTCTTGTATGAATGTTTTTTCTTGTCTCACCTGCTGAAGGCATAGCTTCTTAACAGTCCTTGTCTTGGTGATCTCTGTCATTATTCTCCTTTCTTGCAAGACCACTCAGTTTGTGAGGATGGTCTGCTCTTGTAGATTTCAACACGTCCCACATTCCTTCCATTTTAAAGTGCCTGTGACATGTCTATCCTTCAATACAAATAGTCAAAGAAAGTATTTTTATACCTAAGAAAATTGGCATAGTACACATGATTTTACCCATTTTGTCACATAAATGGTCTATTTTCTTTTAACTTTGGCTCAGCCAAAGTGAAACAGAAAGTGACATCAAAGGGGAACTCATTAATAAAATAAAGTCGCTGGTCTCTGTTTATTAAAACAAAATGATTTAGACTTTAACTCTTCTTCGTCTCTTTTTCATAGCGACTAAAAATAATCTGAAGAAACATAAGATTCTTCTTTACAGTCTGTGTTGTTAGCTTTGTAACACTATTTACATGCTGACATTCCCCTTTGACATCACTTCCTGTTTCTTCACATGCAAATATCTCAACAACCGTTCATCTGAGCAATGTGAAATTTGTTTTGCAACATGTTATCAATGTTATCTTTCCATAAATGCATTCATGTTTATTACAAAAAATTTACGTCACAGGCACTTTAAGACGATGGATTTAACAGAACCTCTGGAAACAGTTAGGGCCTTGGAAATTCTTTGGTATCCATCCTGACTTCTTCTTTACAAAAATAATGTCCAAGTTAAAAGGACAGCCACTGTTTCGGGGATGAACATTCATGGATTATATATTATTAAATTACTCTGTAGAATTTTCATTTAACATTAAGTATTTTTTTTTTTAAATTGGGGGTCAAAAGGCCAATTTATTTTGACCATGATTAATTTATGGCAGCAATAAAAGCATAAAACATCCAAGAGGTGAATCATTTTTTATAGGCACTGTACACAATAAGAGCAGGCTTATGCAATCCAGATATTACAAATAGGAACATTATATTACTAATAGATTACAAAATAGTGCAATTACGATATAGTTGTACCGCATCCACCTTAGGGCTGGGGATGCTGGCAAGTGCAAAAACACGACATACTAGAAAAATAACTTGTAAACATGTGTAAAAGTTAATTGACTCGGGTGCATCTCACACAAAAACAACTTCCTAACATTAATGTGTCTCCTCCCACAGGTGGACTTTACCTTCGACAAGACGGTGATGTCAGACCTCCTGACCAGCTGCAGGGATCTGTTGTTGAAGCTGGTCAACACACACCTCACGGCGAAGTCGCACGACCGCATCAATCACGTCTTCAACCATTACTCAGACCCTCAGCTCCTCACCAAACTCTATGACCCCAATGGTCCCTTCAAACCCAACCTCACCAAAATCTGTACAGGACTCAACAAACTGATCGAGGATGGGACAATATGACGCACGAGTTAAAACATCTGTTACAGACACTGGGAGATTACCGGGGAGACACACCTTAAGACTCTGGACTGTTGGATGAAATTAGTCTTACTGCTGCCGAGGAATAGTGACAAGTGATTTCAGAACAAATATGCCACCCCAAACAGTTCTGAAGGAGCATATGGGATGAAATAGAAGCAGGTGGAGTCATTTTGTTTTAACTGTGCATTGGTGACACACCTATAAGTAACTGTAATCCCAGGAAAAAATGGTTCATAGAAACCAAACTTGACTCATTCAGAATGGTGTCCAATGTTTTTGTTTTGTTTTATCCCTTTAAATCTATTAGTCAGAGCTACTGATAATGTTTGTTATGGAGATGAGGCTTTGAACAAGCCAGACAGCATTTACGAACAGAAAAGAGGAGGGAAAATACCACTGCAAGACTACACTGCCATCTGCTGGTCAACAGATGATGCTTCAACAATAGTTCACTGTGTTTATTTACTGAGGTGCTGAGATGATGGAACCAGTTAAAAAAAAAAAGAACCACCTCATTATTACATAAATCAGTCTGCCTGTTACAATACATCTAAAAAAATAAATAAAAAAAATCTACAGATTTTTTTTTTTACTGGTTACTGTGAAAGCCTGCATAGTCTCTGTTTTTGAAAACTGGATGCAAGTCAGAATGTTAAAAGCAAAGGTTATTTTGGTACTGCAATACAAGATCCAAAATATAACATAGGAGGGGAAAACAAAACCTCAAGCTCAATTGTAAATTGCATTTTTGTGACCAATAAAATCAGAAAAAAAGAACACCCTTAAACACTGAATCTTTCATTAATATTTAAACAACTTAAATGAGATAAAAAAAGTGCCATAGATGTTCTAAACACAAACACACACAAACACACATTTCCTTTTTCCCAGATTTTACTTCAGCTACATCAGTGTTAGGTCTGAAGCCATTTTGTGCTTTTATGTTTGCAGTGAACATGATTGTGCATTTCCTTTCTCAATCTGTAGATAAAATGGCAGACAGGATTCCACTTGAGTCTGCCATGTGAAGCCTTATGACTAAATCACCATGTGACTCAGTTTTTTTGTGACTCAACCTCTTATACCGTATGTTTCAGTTTCAAGCTTATACAGTTACCTTTTATAGTCTACAGTGTTTCTCCACATTTAAATAAAGCTATCATGTGCAAGGATAAATTCTAAAACAATAAAAATAAACAAAAAAGCCTATATAAATGGCTTGGCGATTAAATGTTTTAATCTTATACAGCATCTTGGATAGAACGGATAGGTTCTTTTACTTTTTATATTTTGTAACATCATGGGTCTTGGAGTTTGATCCCTGCCACATCGCTGCCTGAGAAAGTTCCCATAATGACCAGTGTGTTAAAGAAAAGATGTCACAGTTCAAAGATTTCATCTTCCCTGTCTTTCAATTTGGTGAGTTTGGTGACAGTGAGGGGTACGGCTATGTGTCCTGCCGGCTGCTGCAATCTGGAAGATGAAACGACACTTTGCGATCTTGTGAGCGGCCGCTGACCCGATGTCCCGCTGGAGCAAGCTGCTTCTAAGGCCGCAACCCTGTTAAGAGGAGGGGGAAAAAAAAAGAGAGACCTGAAAAGATTGAGTGATTCTACCACTTTCAGTTGGGGTATGTTCAGAAACACTCTCAAAGTCAGCCTCTTGCTTTGACACGGTGAGTAATGCTCAAAGCTCAGGCTTTAAATTGCATTCCATGCAGCTTCAAGGCGAGAGAAACGCTCTTTTTAACAGCAGCAAAAGAAACGTCTAGTAAGAATGAGGATGTCAGGAAGGTGTATAGATGTATTAAGTATTGTTTGGAAACCTACAAAAAAACCTTTGAGGAAAGAAGAATAGATATAAAGCATCAAATTGAGGCCACAACATAAACCAATTTCTTCAATTTTAAATGAGTCTCAGGAGCACTATTCTCAAAAAATCTCTCTTATTTTTAGTGTTTTTCTAGGATAATGTTTGAGAGAATACTGTCTAGCCCGTGATTGTCCGGGCCTTGAGCTGTTGGCTTTGAATCTCAGCAATTTAGTCTATAAGTCAAAATAAATCTTTATCATCTGGTTGAAACCTATTTATTATTAATGTTAGGAGTATAACGCACAACACTGATTGCCTAAAATCTTTCAATGACTCTTTATGCCATGATAAATCATGTGCCAGAGGCGATAGAAAGCCCCCGCCTGGTGAATTTGGACAAACAAATAGCCCTTTGACAGACAGCAGAGAGGACATCCAAATGCCAACAAGGACACACTGTATAATCTAAGCCAACACAACACAACTTCTCGTAAACAATTTTTTAGTTGGGTAATAGTGATTTGTTATGGCAGTCATTTCAATTGAAATTAGGGCTGCACAATGTATCGCAAATTTATCGTTATCGCGATAACAGCCAGTGCAATATGCATATATCGCAACAAATGCATAAATTGCAATAAATAATTGGCTCCAGTGTTTGCATTTATGTGGTTTGTCAACATCAGTCTGATAAACAAAATGGACCAGAGAAACAAAATCAAATCATAATCACTCTATCATGTTGTAATGTCAATTATGTATTAGTTGTTTTTTGCTCTTAACCCAGAGCAGAAAATCATCAACACTGTATACCTAAATTCTTTTTGGATTTATCGCAAGTCATATCGTCATCGCAATATTAAACACTGTTATCGCACATCGCAGGTTTTCTCAATGTCGTGCAGCTCTAATTGAAATTATTTTGTGTTTCATTAAAATCCATCCATTGTTTAGATATTTTGCTAACTCTATAGACATGAACACTGAGGTAAAAACCTTATCATTGTTTAAACTTCAGCAATAACGCTTATCAATTCATAAATTTAGAAAATAAACTGAAACATGAATCACAGAATTACAGCACAAAAGATAAATATTCATCTAACAAAAATGAAAACAACTTTGTCCAAACCAACAGTGACTTAGCGTTACCTTTTCTCTGAATCCAGATATCCTCTGGTTGCAGCTTGTTTAGATTGACTGATCAAGTCATCCAACTTCTTCAAAAAATCCACAGGGGTAGGGTCTGGTGTCTTTTCTCTTCCCTCTTTCTGCGTTTTCTCAGAGACGTTTTCTGTGTGTCCATTCAGCAGAGAAGCACTGTCCGTGTTACCGTCTTCTGATAAGGTCACCCCATTTCTGAAGTCATCCAAATCTGATGGCACCGGGATCGACAAGGACTTCTTCAGGAATATTGAGTCATTGGTGTACAGTCGGTTTGCTCTTTTGATTTGTTCCATCTGAAACAGATACACTCTTTGTAAAACTTGCAAACTTGTCTTACCCAGTGTCACTTTGTTCTAAGAAATAGGATACATTTTTGGTTTATACAGGTGCTGGTCATAAAATTAGAATATCATGAAAAAGTAGATTTATTTCAGTAATTCCATTTAAAAAGTGA
>JAUBOC010000048.1:3792232-3802881 GCA_032275365.1 Anablepsoides cearensis
ATATATATATATATATTTATTTATTTATTTTTTTTTTTCCTTTTTAACTGAAGGACTCAAAGCAGTTTTTTGTAGAGGTAAATAAACATTGGCGGGCCAGACGGAATTCATTCGCTGACCTCATCCAGCCCGCCGGCCGGCAGTTGCTCGTCTCTGCCTTTTAATAAATAATAATAAAAACAAAACAATAAAAACTGCAGAGGTTTGAAACCAACGTCATCATGAATGATTAGCAGACTCAACTCTTACCACTCCTAACCAGATGAAGCTAAGTTTTCAGGTGTGGTAGTCTTGACTAATCCAGATCAAGGTGTTCTCTTTCACATGACCAGCTGACAAACTATGAGAACATGAAGTGCGTCATTGAGTTGTTCCACCTTAACACTCCAAGGGTTTTATTCATCACTCTTCACAGCTTTTTCTTCAAACACACTTTGACACTGGAATCTGGCATATCTGAGCTGCAGAATCACATCATCCATTTGCTACAAATCATCTTAAAGCTTCTTAAAAAAGGAATTGCTCTATTTTTCAGTAAATAGTGTATAAAACATTTGTTTTATGCAACCGTTTCAGGACCTGTTGTGTCTTGCATAAAAACATCTTGGTTCATTGGGGCTTAAAATATTTTCTTTTTCTTTATTTTTCTTTTTTTTTTTTTTTTTTTTTTTTTTTGATCGCATGGTTTTGAAAAACAAAGCTTGTTGACACACTGACTGTTGAACCATCTTTTGCTGGTTTAACATTCGGCTGAAATATCAGTTTCACTTTTGATTCATGAAATACTTTTTTTGTTTACTATTATTTATTTTTCATGGCTGGAAAAAGCAACCTAAAAACTAATTTGGTCTTAAAAATAAACGTGTGTACTGTTCAGGCACTAAAATCTAAACTGGGCTGTGTTGTTTTCAACCACCAGCTGATTGGCCAGACTGAGCCTGGTTCTGTAGAAAGGTCTGTTCAAAGGGGGACATTCCTTCCCACTGTCACCACTGTGCTTCTTTACAGTGGAAAATTGCATCCATGTTCTGACATAATCTTTTAGATGAACTTATTTACTCACTTGGTGTACTCAGTCTGATTGCATTTTATTTTGGATTTAATTTACCTTAATCATACTAAATTTAGATCTGCTTTCGATTTAAGTTAATTATGTTATTTGAAATATTTTCTTATGCAGAATAATTTATTTTTCTTCCCTAAGACTTTTGTTTTGTACTGGCACTAGAAAAACTACTTGAATCCCATTGAATTATTTTTGATTTTGCTTTTTCCTTCTTATTTTTATCAACAAAACCTGTCTCTAGTTTTCTTGGCAGGACAAATTTTGTCATGGTATGTGGGAATTCAAGGATAACATTACATAGCACACTTTCAAAGCAAACAAAAGATAAGGACAAAATGGTCCACAAGAATGTCAAAGAATAAAAAAACTATTGTTTTTTTGTTTTCTTTCCCTTTTGAGTGTTTTGAAAAGACAAAATGAACAAACACAGGAACCTGCATTCCTTCATAAAGAAAGCATTACTCAACAACCTGTAATTATGACTTGTCACATTTGTGTTTGAGCTGGAATGTAACCCTAACCTCATGGAAAAATACAGCTTTTAAAGGAAACTGAGACGGAAACACTGACAACATATTTAAGCATTTCAGAGTAAAACAGTAAGTGTTAAACTTGTTCAATATAAAAAAATTTTTTTATCATCTTGACACAGTAGAAGGAAACACTTATTAAACAGCTGATTTTGGAGATATGAATTCAACTGTTATTAAAACTTTTTAAGTTACAAAGAAAAAGACGTTTATCAGAGGCTGCAAACTTTTTTTCTATGCAGTTCCTCCTTTTTATTCAAATTAACTGGCATCGTTTGCATGTAGTTTTTTTAGTTGTAGATAACGTCCGGATGCCAGTAGATGACATTACAGCAGCTAATTTGTTTCAGCCATTTTCCTTCTACATACCACGTTTATCTGCGGCCTTCTGTGGTTGGAATCTTATCAGACTGAAGAACTTCACTTCTCAGAATTCACGTCACGTGCCTCTCCTCCTAAACACAAGGCTAACTAAACTCACCAGTTCAGCTAGAACGTTTACCACTTAGACTTCTGAGAATGGCTCCAGAAACTACTGACCCTCATCAACAGCAGTGTTTGTCAAACAGAAATTTACTCGTATGTGTGGGAAAAAAAGAACTTTATTTATCGCCCTGACCTTCAGTGAACTGCTAAACCTGTTGACAAAATCAACACTAATTAAAAAAGAAATCACTTTATGTTCATGTGACTGTGCAAAATATGTTTTTAGCAATGCAAGGTATATGTCTAACAGCTAAAACATGATAATTAATTTTTATTTTATCTTAAATGAGTATCCATTTATACACTCCGGAGCATTAGTTGGCTGAACTGATTATGATTATTATCTTTAAAATGTCAATGTTCTAACGCTAAAGGTATTGAAAACATGCAGTTTTACATGAGTTTTACTGAGAAGCTCACGTGACTTTTTCATTTATCATTAAAACAATAGATTTTTGCATTTTTTTTTTGTAGTGTTTGAACAAGTTAAGCGTATATAATTATACAAGCAGCCTATTTCAGTTGACACCATCTGCAATAGACATAACCAAAAATTTTCTCATGTTTTTGATTGCCAAGTGAGTTTGGGAGTCCTAAGAATGATAAAAGTGCCAAAAAAATATTCACCTTTTTGTGTATTTAATTTAGAATTATAGGCAACATTGGCATTAAAAGCACATTCCTGGTAAAATGGTTTTGATCTTTGATATTTAATTTAAAAAAATGTATTAAAGAAAGAAAAACACCTGAAAAGAACTAAACTAAATAAACTATAAAAAATTACAGTGACGAGCAGACTGCCTAAGAAATAGGCTGGTAAAAACCAGACCCTCGTTCTACGCTTTGCTTCATATGAGGGTCTGAAACCTTGGCTAGTGAGAAGTGATTTCTTGCTGGAGGCGTCTGTTGAAGTTTAATATGATTGGATCTGATTTACCCAATCACTAATGTTTTGCTGTGAAGTATCCAGTGCTTTAGCTCAACCGTGAAGGAAGCTACGCTAAGAAGCTAACCAGAAATTGCTGCAAACAAGCATCTCCTGCTGGAAAGATGACAAATTTGTGAGACAAATGTGGCCTAAAGTTGAAATTCTACCAGAGAAATCCTTGTCTATGGGAGAAATCCCAGGCGGAGAAGAGAAGGGAAACTAGAATTGAGCGGAGCTGTGCAGGAAGGAAAGAGCCAGGCTACAAAAGAAATGGCAAGTAGTAAGAATCCCAGGTATGGGATGATGCCAAGCTGCAGGGTCTGCAGAGGTTTCGTCTTTGCTGGAAGGTTGTTTCAGCACAATTTAGCATCAAATTAACATACTGCACATACTTATAAAAAAACGGGGCTGTTACAAGGAAGGATGACAGCTCAGAAGACATTGAATCTCGTTTTGCACATCTTCAAAAGAAAAGCTCAATCATCTCATTATTCCTCTTTGCAGCTGATTAAAAACCTATTTCCTTGTCTCCATCTTTATTTGCAGATCTGCTGTTTGGATGATTGTGAATCATTCCAGTGATGTCACAGGAGAACAGACTCAAAAGCCTCTTTGCCTTTTTGTTCTCTTTCTAAAATAAATAAACACAATAAACAACAGCAACCTACAGTTTGCGTCTGTAATTTCAGCAAAATGTGCTTTATTTGTGACTTAATGAATAAGTTATGACTCTATAAATAGTTTTCTTTCCTTTTGTTGGTGGTTTAACTTGATTATAGTAATTTAGTTAGAAAAGGCTAAAGTTTGTTCTGACTTTAGAGGGCATCCCTGATAAGATCAAATAAAACTAAAGAATGATCGGTGCCAGTGTTTGCTGTGGCAGTGAGGCCTGCTAAAGCTGAATGAGTGAAAAGCTGAATGGAGCCAGATGGCTTCAGCAGCTATGCTTTTCACGGTCACATGGCAGATTGTGTTTCCTTTGTCTCCGATGCCCATGTGCTTTACAGAAAGAGGGGAGATCAGATTTCGCCAAGTCTTTGATGTCTCCTCCCACACTCCTTTTTTATATTCGCCCTCACACCCAGACAAACAGCCATGTGCCTTCTGCCGAGGAGAAATCCGAGAGCAGGCCGGAGCTCTATATGGAAACTGGCCATGAGCCTAGAAGCCGTGCTGAATGAGTGCATGTGGAAGACATCTAAGATCGGAACGCTCAGCGGGCCAGACTCCAAAAACTGAAGACGCCACGAGCTTTGTGTCCAGAAATCCAAAACCACTGACAGCATTCTTCTCAGTTACTTCTGCTTTTCACTGCAGCTCATAAAGTCGCTTCGTTTGCAACAGATTAACAAGACAAAAAGCAAAATCCTTACAATGTATCAAGACTTTTAACAGTCGTATACTTTGTCCAAAACATTTTTTACAAGGACTTATTGCTTCCAGAAAAATAAATTCCTTAAAGAAAAGCATATCACCTGTTGTCTATCATGTCAAAGTTTAAGCTTCTTCAGTCAAACCTTGACAAATTGGCTAATGGGATGTAAAATATAGCGTGTTCAGTTTCTCTGATATGTGTAAAGGACAAGGCAACAAATACAGAATGAAGACTTGAATGTGAATGTAAAAAACAAAGCCACAGAGTACACATCGGATTCGGCTAGGCTAATAGCTATCATGTGACCAGAAACCTTCGACAGCAGGAGTTCTAATGTAAAAATATTTACATGTTGTAAATGTTTATCAGGCTTGTATCTATGTACGTCCTGCTCTGAGTGACTATATTGTCTAGCCATCCAGACCAGTCTGTACATAAAATCTTCATTTTAATCACAAAAATATTCACACAATAGTTTATAAAATTATATCATGTTTCACTTAAGAAAACCTACAGAATATGTGGTAAATTAACAAACCTCAATAAATTTCTTCAGGGATACAAGTGAACTACACTGCAAAAACTGTCTTTATTTGTCTTATTAGCTTGAAAATTTGACTCAAATTAAGTCAAAAATTTCTGCCAATGGAGTAAGAAAATTTTACTTGGTAAGATTCTTGAAATAAGAAACAATTGAGTAAAATCAAGTATTTCAAGAATCTTACCAAGTAATTTTTTCTTACTCCATTGGCAGAAATTTTTGACTTAATTTAAGTCAAATTTTCCGTCTAACAAGACAAATAAACTTACAAATTCTGAAAACAAGATTAATATTCTGACACAATCAGTTCTTGTTTAGTAATTCAGTCTCAAAACAAGTTAAAAAAGATTTTTTTGCTGGATATAAAATTTTAAAACTTGGTTAGAAAGACATTTTTTGCAGTGTAGTTGTACATAGAAACATAAATTTTAGAAAGTTTCAATAAAATTTGTCTGGTGGTTTGTGGGACAGTCTGATGACAGATAAACAGGGATGACTCCAATAGTTTTTGCTAAAGAATAAACAGAATAAGTGGTGTGAACTCAGCTAAAACCACACGAAACCTTGGAGTATGTGTTGTGAATGACTGAACTAAAACCACACAAAATTTAAAAGAAACAAACTTCTGTTGGCTGTATCTTCTTGTGTCTAACATACAGTTTAGCTTTAAGTAAGTAAACTCAATAAATACATTGTTCGAGTCAGTAAAACCCCTGACGGATTTTGATTCAGTAGATATAAAAACCCTGACACATTACTGGTGGAAACTAATCATTCAGGAAACCTGAACAGTAAACAGGGAAAGGAGACAAAACATCAAAATATAATCATTTATTCTGAAGTTAGAAACTGAAACTCTGAACCAGTCATGAGTTGGCTTCAGGTTGCAGTTTTGCAAACCATAATATTTACATTCAGCATGTGGCCTACATTTCCATGAGGCCCCATACGGGGGCGGTGGTGGTGGGAGGGGGTAATCCATCCTAACAATCACCGGGCATCGCCATCTAATTTATACAGCAAAACAACGTGGCATCGCTTTGATTGTATTGTTGTGAGGGACTTCTGCTTTTTGTGGGTGGGTAGAGAGGTCCACCAGCCAGACTGCTGGGGTCACGGGGGCCCCTTCCCGCACACAGCCACCCACTCGCGTCGGAGGGAGTGTCCTTCCTGTAACCGGCTGATGTCAGGGCTAAGGAATGCTGAAAACAGAGCACACTGGGGGGCCTTGTTCTCCCGCTCTGAATAGTCCTTGGGCGGGAATCCAAACCACATGCCACACACATGCAGTCTAAAGAGGGGGCCGGTCAGGGGGACTGAGGAGCAGGACCAGAGAATAACAATATGAGCACAGTCTGGGGTTGTTTGGACTGTGTTTAACAGATGTTTTCAGGTGAAATCTCTGGAAATACTCAAAGGAACTTTGTCCGTTTTTGCCACTTGCTTTTTACAAACGGATATTTTTTCATAAAGTGGAACTTTCAAAATACAAAAACCTCAAGATATGTTTGATAATAATAATTATTGTAACCAAACTGATCCGACTAGCATTTCCTATATGAATGCATGTTGCCCTCCTACCTTCATTGTTCGTTGTAAACAACTTGCATCAAGTTGAGAAATGATGGAGTTTTGCCCACTTTGGTTAAACTTTGAAAATCACATTAAGTGTAACCTCATGTGATGCTTTGGTATCTTTCATGATCTGTAAACACTTGAAATATGTTTTGGGAATCAAATTCTACCACACCAAAATACAGCTCTGTATGTTTAAAATCCATTGAGATAAAGCTATTTATGTAGGCCAAGTTCAATTAGCTGTGGTGGACATATTGAAAAGGTTAATAAGTTGTAGATGTACATCCAAAGATTACATTTTAAGAGTTTTATTCAAATCTTTTCAGTACATCATGAGATATTTTATACAACAAGACAGTATTGTATGTGAATTCCAGTGGTGGAGAAAGTACTCAAATACTGTACTTAAGTAAAAGTACAGATAAACAGACAAATATGTACTCTAGCAAAAGTAAAAGTACCACAATAACATTTTTACTTAAGTAAAAGTAAGTACTTGGTTTTAAAAGTACTTAAAATATTAAAGTAAAAGTACTTGCTTAATGTATTCCCTAATATGGTCTACAATATGAAGTGTGCCTATGTATATTTGTAATACATCAGTGGTGTCATTTTAGTGAACAATGCTGCAGATAAAACATGCTTTTGTGTTTCCCCTCTGTGACAATGTTCACACTTGGACTTTATGCAACATCGGACATTGTGACAACAGTTACAGAAGCTGTCCTCTATCAGAGCTTGTTTTTTTTAACTGGTTAACTTGAATAAGTTTTTTAAATAAGGCCATGAGGCACATTTCCTCTGGCTGACTCTCCATGGTGGGATTGGCAGTGCGAGTGTTGCTACTGATGCTCCAGCAGGTGATGCAGAATCACCTGTTCTTCTTGAAAGATGGTCTGGTGGTATTTTACTGCTTTGCAGTGGTTCAGTGGACCAATTACAGCAATTCTCCTCCCACCATTGATTACTTTCAAATTAAACAAACAAATCAAAAATCATGTGACATGATGTGAAAGTAACTTGTACTTCAACACATTACACAAATGTAGTGGAGTAGAAAGTACAGATACTTAATGTAAAATGTAGTGAAGTAAAAGTAAAAGTACCAATGATTAAAACTACTTAAGTAAAGTGCAGATACATGAAAAATGTACTTAAGTACAGTAACAAAGTACTTGTACTTAGTTACATCCCACCACTGGTGAATTCTAATATGTCTTGTTCCTGATTTTTAGCTTGTGACATTAATGAAACTTCCTGACTCAGCAGCTGCAATAAGAAGGCTTACCCACATTTTCTGACCGCTAGTTTCATTCATGTATGTAAGTCTTATGCGAGTCTTATTTAGAATGTTAAATGTTTAAAGAAAATATAACAAATAAATATCAATAAGGACAATTTAGCAACCCTTACTTTTGTCCTGACACCATGACGAAACACTGAAAACTCTCAGGTTAGCACATCTTGCTGTGCAACAACAGATTTCACCAGTTTCAAAACATCAATCACCGTTTAGAACTCTTAGCTGCAGAAGCTAATATTAGCTTAGCATCCATCCACTCAGAAACAGGTGTCGTTTAGAGTTACCAGTCAGGAAGTGGTGGTGCTTTTGTGTCACTGCAAATGACTGAAAATATATATGATTTCTAATCGCGTCATTCTCAATAATAACTCAAAAACAAGGCGATGAGACAATTTGGATCTTTTTTATTTCCTTTGCAAAAGGAACATATGTTTGTAGTTACAATGTATTTGGACATACCATGATTAATTATAATTATTATGAGAGTGCAACAGTTATGGCGATTCAAATTAATAATCCCAGAATTCTGCAACCTAATGGAAACTCAAAAATATAAAAGTCCAGAAATGATGATCACATTCTTTGTGTGGGAAATGAAGTACCTAGGTGCCAAAAACAACAGAGGCATGTTTAATTTAAATTGTGCCAAAAAAACCAACAACATCATAATGAAAGAGAAAGTGAAAAGTGAGGTAACAACAAATGAAGACGCTAAAGCCGTGCAGCAAAACCCGATGATAAAGGACGTGGGAAAAAAAAAAACATTCTCGATCTGAATTAAAGTAACGCAAATAAGAGAACAAAACCCAGAAAACCCCCAGGAAGCTGAGGCAAAACAGCCTGTTTTTGAATCTCGCCAAGAATTTAATCTATCCCAGACAGAAAAACAAAGACTGGAAAGAAGAATCAAAGATAAGAAAACACAGATAAAAGCCATGAAAACAGACGTTACAGTGTTTTGTGAGGTCTCTTCAGTAGTGGTTCAGCCTTCCTATGCTCTACCTACAAATAATCAATGAAGTAAGCGCCAGGACTGAAGGGTTGTTAGGTGGAGGCACCAAACAGCCAGAGTCATCTAAATAACAACCCAAGTTGTCACCCATATCAAACACATCCAAACAACTCATTCATAGCCAAGGAGACAGTTTTTAAAGACTCTGATGTGACACAAAGACCTCACCCAGTTTGACACAGTCCACTCAGTGCCGCATTCCTTTCACTTTATTAACAAAGGTCATCTTAGAGCTTTTGTTAGAGAAAATCTACATGTGATTAACTTTTGACATCAACCTAATTCAAGATGGCGGCCAATGCTAATTGACAGCAGCTAAAATAAAAGTTGCTAAAACTCAGACAGTTTTCCAAACAATAGGCTACAATTTTGTGTGGTAGTAGCAAATATTATCCACCAGTGTATATTGTGGCCAATGAGAGAGTTGGGGGTTCAATTTCACCACTATCCAGTCACATGTTGAAGTATCAGTACCAGCACTCGTACTCATAAGTACCCCAATACCCAGAACCAGTACCGGTACTAGTATAGATACTCCATTCAATGTGTTACAGTTTACATTTCAAATAAAAAGTTTGTCAGTTTCATGTTTAAGAAGGTTATACAAGTTAGAAGATTTCAATTTTGCGACAGTGAATATCACACTGTATATTTAATTTGATCCAGTCAGAGGGGCTGTAGGCTGATGAGGAAGGAGAGACAACTTGGTCTAAATAAAATAAATTTATTAAATAAAGTCATTGTGTGATGTTTAGGTTCTAACTCAGTAGTTATTCAGTATCGGCGAGTACACAATCAGATGAACTCGTACTCGGAACTCAGTTTGAGAAAAACTGAGACAAATGTAATCTAAAGGACTGATTAATCTCTATAGAATGATTTATTCAGATTAGCTTTGTGGATATATAGTGTTGTATAAATATGAGTGGATGAAAATGACAGCAAAGGTTGTGTTCTAAAGCCCTTTCAGTATGCTGGTTGAATAGAAACATGTTATATAAGAACAATCTATTGAAATCTTTGTTTATAACAATGACATGAAAGGCATTTTTTTTTTTTTTTTTTTTTGGTGCAAAGTTTTCAAAACAATCAAAGTTCCAAGACTAAATGTCTTTTACCACTGATTTGTTGACACTTTAAATATTTGTCATTGATACTTTTTATTAAATTACACCATTTGGATCACATGCCTCCAAAAATATTATTGAACTATCACATTATTTCAGCTGTAAACATCATTCTGTATTAATAAAATGTCAAAACAGACTAATAGAATATGAGAAGACGTGTAAAGATCAGCAAGACTCACTGCCCTGTGTGAGCGTCTAAACCGAGGGTTTGTCAGGAAAACAACATAAAGCACATTTTCAGTTCTTGCCCTGTTCTTGTCGTGGCATATACCTATGAGACAAACATCTGAACATCACATCTTCACCTTCCCTTCTTACTCATTCAGACGTCATTAAACTCTTACATAAGTTCGTACAAGTCCAGACATGTGCGTTTGACCAGCAGCAAAACAGTCTGACACACTGTATGTGGAATGCTGAATACAGTGACACAATCTTTTTAAACTGTAGAGCTAATGAGGCTTCAGTATCTGTTTTTATATTGGCACACACTGCAAAAACTGTCTTTCTAACCAAGTTTTAAAACCTTATATCCAGCCAAAAATTATTTTTGATCTTGTTTTGAGACTGATTTACTAAGTAAGAACTGATTGTGTAAGAATAATAATCTTGTTTTCAGAATGTGTTAGATTATTTGTCTTGTTAGCCTGAAAATTTGACTCAAATTAAGTCAAAAATTTCTGCCAATGGAGTAAGAAAA
>JAUBOC010000048.1:3814997-3828196 GCA_032275365.1 Anablepsoides cearensis
GAGCTCTCCATGTAAGTTTCTCATCAATGATGACTCCCAAAAACTTCACCTCACTGACTCTGCAAATTTCAACACCACCATTATTGGAGTTTTGTCAGCATGGAAAACAAATCTTTATGATTTTATGACTGGGAATACTGAATCTTGGGAGGGACTGAGCAAAAGTATCAGGTGATATAATGTAACAGCCTAGATACTGATGTTCTGTTAGGAGAGAACCAAGTCTTTCAATAAACATTTATGCCAAGTGAGCGCTCCAAGTTTGCTTCAGAACAACAAGCTGCTCCAGCTCATCTGATCCAGACTCAAAAATATCCTGATTAAAACCAGACACAACTTTCATCTGTTTTGATTTGAAAGAAAGGGAACAAATGCAAACTGACCTGGGAACAACAAGAATAATTTACCTCACACAGACGCTGACCTAAAAAGTGTCACAATAGGGAAAAACACACAGATGGGTCCACTGACATTTTGAGTCAGAAGTATCACAAACACTTCACTTTTCATCCAGACTGAGAAGTAAACATTGCACACAACTACTGTTTTTTTTTTTTTCTCTGACTGAGGTGGTGGCTTCTCGGGGCTACAGCAGGTGATTTCCAGGTCGAAAACGTTCATTTTGAGTCACTGGAGATAAGGACAGAAACTAGTGTGGGAGTGCGACTCTTCTAAAGCTGCAATATGAAACCGAAGTGTGTGGGTGGGTGCAGGAATGTGAGGAGAGGCAGTCATGCTCAAAACAGAGACGTGTATTTCCCCGTCCGCAGACTACAGTGTCAGGACCTTTAATTAAGTCAAATATGAGATACATGTGGGATGCAGAAAATAGGCAACAATTCACAGAAAACATTTTAGGTGTCAGTTAGAAGCTAAAAGGAAAACAACAGAAGGACAAATTGAGTTACAGCTGAGGGACAGTTTCTGTGTTCGCTAAGGTCATTTAGCTGTGGCAGCCATCTTGAATGGGGCAAACTTCACACTTCAGTCTGGGGTTTTCTCTTTCTGACGTTGGGCGATGAAAGTTGCGTACATGTTTGTTTTTTCACCCCCACTGGGACCCCCTCTCGTGCATTGCCCCCAGACAGAAGGAGTTTCTCACAGGGTATGCGTTTGATTGGTCAGAACTTTGTGAAGTTTTTTTTTTTTTAAACAATCAGACTCAACAAAAAGACAAACTTGTCTGTGCAGTTCTTTTGCAGAAGTTGGTTCATTTTTAGAGTCTTTTAATGGGTTCATGAGATATAATGTAAATATATCAGACAAACCAACGCACACACAGGCATGTGAAAAACATATTCCTTTTGACTGCACGATACAGAAGTATAAAATGGACCACAGACTCAAACTCATGCAGGGAAACAGAACTGCTCCTTTTCTGTTGAGGGCTGAGGAGCCTCTTCAGGGTCCACTGAAGGGTTGTCTGCATTCCTTTGCACTAAGCTCTTGTTTTTCTGAGCTGAGAGGGGAATTTTCCATGTGAGAAAAGCCTTAAAATGCTTCGGTTCTATCCACCCAAGCCATGTGCAGCTCAAGCTGCCTGCATGTGACCACCTGAAGCCCAAACCCAGGACCCAGAGAATGATCATCACTCATGCAAAAACCAGATCTAAGTGCAACAAACTTTGACTTCATCAACATATTGAACACAAAACAAGTAAAGTAGACATAACACAGAGTCGATTTAAAAAAGTTAAGATTAGATTAGATTAGTCTGGTTTTAACATGTTCATTTAGGTTGTACATTCACTAAAATGTTATTTTTTTAAACATCATAGTGAGGAGGTTTGAATCAAAGCTGGCTAATTTACAAATAAGTGAAAGCTATTGAGGACATCAACAGTCCCTAATGGATCTGAGACACATTTTATAGGTGCAAAAGTTGAAGTGCTCTGTCTCTGCGTGTTTGCCTGTAGCATTAGCAAAATGTTTCTAAGAAACCTTGTCGAACATAAAAATGGCAATACCTTTACCAGATTTTAGGCTCAAATTTGGAGCTTCAGTGGATGAGAATCATTTCTAACTCATCCTTCAAACACTAACTGATCACTTAAAATCAATTTTGTAAGACCTTTGCTGTAAACTGTTTTAAATAAACCTTTATTTTAACAGCTAAGTCAGTTGAGAACCAGTTCTTATTGACAAAGACAACCTGGTTAATGATAATAACAAATAATAATGCATTAGTCTTACATAGTGTTTTTTAAGACCCTCAGAGACACTTTACAATTTTCATGCAGCATTCATTCTGTAGCTGCCCTGGAGCAGACTGACAGAGGTGGGGCTGCCATATGGCACCACCTGACCACCATCAGTAGGCAAGGCAGGTGAAGTGTCTTGCCCAAGGACACAACGACTGAAACATCTGGAGAATCCCAGGAGGACTCCCCTAACCTCTCTGCCACAGGAAGTTAAGAGGAAGCAGCAACACAAAATGTCAGAACAATGAAGTCATCTTGTCTGTGTGTCATAAACCACTGGACAGATTTCAATAAGAAAGAATCCCTGGATGAACGTCTACAACTATTTAACTTTTGAAGTCAAACTAAATCAAGATGGCAGCTACAGCCAACTGTATGATAGATAAAAAAACAGGTAAATTTGTCAATTTTACATTAATTGGACTAAAACCTGGTGTGGTGGTAGCTGAGCATCATCACCTGAGCCAACACGCAGTTTGAACTCTATGTGCAATATTCTTTTATATCATTAACTGTTGACGTCATCCTTTTTTGTCTGGTAATAAAATATCCCTTCAACCACTGAACAGGTTTTATGGAAACTCTCAGTAAGCAATCCCTGACTGTATACAGTATTTACAACTGATAAACTCTTAGAAAAATCCTGCACAAGATGGCTGCCGCAGCTAAACATTAGCTGAGACAAAATGACTTTAAGTCAGACATTTTACCAGATATTGAGCTGACATTTGGTGTGATCACAGCTGAAAGAAACTCTTACGACATACTCTGAGCATAACACTTTCCACTTAAAATTATTTTCAAAGTTTGACCAAAATGACGTATTTTTATCACGAGATGACCTTGATCTAAAACATTAATGTTGATAGATGATATGTATTCCATTAAAGACATGCTAGGATTTTACTTTTATTATGTACATTTTTGAACACAAGGGGAGGAAGCTTCACAAAGCTTTTTTTTCCTCCCTTACAGTGTTCGGCTGCCTTTGATCTGCCGCCGTCACCGACCAGAAGTTCTTATCTCCATCATTAACCGATGAAGGTTACGTTTCCTCACGTGGGAAAGTCCTCTGCTCCCTGTTCCACCTGCGTCTCACGCCTCTCGTGTTTCACTGTGGGAACAACGAGTAGTTTCTCCAACTGGAACGATTACGCTGCTGGTCCTGAGGGCTCGATGACCTTCTGGACTCCAACCACCAACAGAGAGGAGGACCTGCGGGATGAAGCTGTTTCTGTTTGCTCTATTTTTGCAGTATTGAACTTGGTTGGGAACAAACTAAATGAACCTTTCATGGTTTGAGGACACATGTGTCAATGCCAAAATTGATTTGGAGGGTACATTAGCGCGGCCATGCAATGACTCAGCACTTACACTGTTGTTTTCTGTTTACGGTTCTGCGATTAAAGTACTTCAGCATACTTTGAACTTGAACTGTTTGCTTTTAGCTGACATTTTGTTCTCTATATATTTAGCTTTGCTTCTTGTGTTTTGCTGGGGGGGGGTTTTACCCCGTAACAGCCTTAAAAGCCTTTTGAGTTTTTTTTTTATTTTATGTAAGGTGATGCTAAAGGTAAGAACAGGAGGAAGTTGTCTGACTCCCTGGTTTTCAAAGAAAAAGCCCCCATTAGCATCTGGACATTTCTTTATCAAGCCCAGTCAGACCCCCAAAGCACTTTACACTTACAGTCACACTGCAAAAACTGTCTTTCTAACCAAGATTTAAAATCTTATATCCAGCCAAAAAATCTACTTGATCTTGTTTTCAGACTGATTTACTAAACAAGAACTGATTGTGTAAGAATATTAATCTCGTTTTCAGAATGTGTAAGTTTATTTGTCTTGTTAGCCTGAAAATTTGACTCTAAGTCAAAAATTTCTGCCAATGGAGTAAGAAAATTTTACTTGGTAAGATTCTTGAAATAAGAAAAAATGGAGTCAAATCAAGTATTTCAAGAATCTTACCAAGTAAAATTTTCTTACACCATTTTTTGCAGTGTACACACACATTCATAGTAAGCTACATTGTAGCCTGACGGAGGGAAGACTGCCATGCACCAACACCACCAAACCCTCTGACCACCATCAGTAGGCAAGACAGCTGAAGTGTCTTGCCCAAGGACACAATGACTGAGACGGCTGGAATGGGGGATCGAACCGTTGACAGTTTAAAGACTGTTAATGGGTTCAACTTGTTTTCTGTTCATCTTAGCTCTGTTCTGTTTTTTATTTTATTTTAGCAAATTAGTTGTAGCTTCTTTGTTTGTTGTTAATTTTTAGCATTTATTGGGCTTTCACTCTTCATTTTCATAGAAAATGCATTTTTTTTTACTTCACACTAGCTTTGCAGTGAGATGCAGCTCACTCGTGACTGGTCCTGATCCTCACCACCTGCATGCGTGTATTACTGGATCATCTGTGACGTTCTCACAGGGTACTGTTCACACGAGGAGGAGTAAGAGCAATTCAAAACACAAGATTTGCTGCACAAAGCAAAATTCCATCGGCCAACACGGCGAGAGAAGCAAATCATTCCCACACAGCTCGGGTATCGGTCGTATCAGTGGTTTATCAGAAAAAAAAAAATATTTCCCACTCAGCAGCAACCGAACAACAAAACCCAGCTTTGTAAAGCAATGTGAGCCAAAGATTACTGCACGCTGAACACCTGTAGCTGTGCTGCATGAAGTGATGATATTAGCACTAAACAGCGTGTGTGGCGGGGGGCGGGGGGCATAACAAGCAGGTGAATGTTTAACCAGCTTGTTTGCCGTAAAGGTTTTTTGTTTCCAGAATTGCACTTTAAGGTAAATATAGTCACAGTTTCCTGTATGTAAAGTGAACGAAATGAAGAGGAGTGTTAAAGCTCCAGGATATGGAAAATTCAAACAAATGTTTTTTTTTTGTTTTTTTTTTTAAATAATGCAACAGAACTATTATTCTGCAGCTGCAGCAGTTTTGCTTCTCATCCGAGAGCTTTATCAGCACAGAGATAGTGGCGTTCTAAACATTAATTCACCTGCAGAATAATCTCAATCTCCTCCCACCAAAACAATCTCCGACTACAGAACAGGAAGTCCAGCTGCTTTCTTTTATAAAAAAAATTAAAAAGGGGGTAGAAATTCATGACATTAAACTGTATTAACCAAGAACAAAACTTAAAACTGTCATTGTCTGTTTCCCAGAATGTAAATGCAGAAGCATTAAGAATCTTATTTCATCTTTTTCTGAAGGTCACTTATTCAAGTCAATGAGGTTTTGTAGCTTGGGTTCAAACTTCCTGTGGAAATAGCCACTGCATCTGGCTAAATCCTGTTTATTATAGGTTTGCACCATTATTCTTTTGACCTAATTCCACTTTTTGCATGTTTTCATGTGATGAAAAAACAATAGTGATGATGAAAAGCTTTCTAACGCCTAGAACAAAGATTTATTTTTTAACTCAGTGGCATATAAAGCATTGCAGTTCATGTTTTGTATGTGTTTAGTCTGTCTGAAAACAGCTGCATTACATCAAAGAAAAATGAAATGAAAAATCTCATAGGGAGCCATTCTCATCCACGAGCTGTTAGTTAAAAATGCATTCCAAGTTTAAAAAAGGGCTTTTTTTCATCAGGTTTATTAAGATCTTATACATTTTTTACAATGTTAGTTATATTTATCTTTTAAATAAAAGACAGAATTTAGACCCATTGAGGATGAAATGCAAAAACTCAAGTTTTTACTTCCAAACCCTGTTTTCTATTTCCGACTAAATCTTGTGACTGTTGTTGTCACAACGTTGTTATTGTGTGAGAATTCATTCCACTGAGTTTTCCTAAGAATAAGATTATGTGTCACCTGTTATACATAACCTGATGTCTCCGTTTTCTCAAATATCATGTTCCTCATCCAGGAATAACTACACGTGACAACAAACTAAACAGAATGTACTAGGAAATATTAAATAAGGAAAGGACCGAGTACATCACATGGCCTGTGTGATCTGGATACACACACAAGGAGTTCTTTCTACACACCTTTCAAAGCAAGTTTCTCAATATTGGGATGTTTTTTTTTTTCATAAAGAGCAGCAATCAACAATCCTTCCATCAGCTGATCCGGAAATACTTGTCATGCGCTTCATAAAAAATAAATCCTTCTGTCACATCAAACAAACACACCTCAGCTGGTTGTTGGATCAGGGAACAGGAGAGCAAACAGCTCCTCCTGCACAAACACCCTGATCAGATGACGGGCTGTAGCCCACAGCACACACATCTACTGTATGTTCATTTCATGCTGCTGTGCACCTGAATGCAGTGCAGTTGGGGCTTTTTTTTTTTTTTTTTTTTTTCAAAAAATGTCTGTACTGTTTATTAAAAAAATGAAATGAACTAGTCAGTAAAAATCACAGAGTGTGTTTTCCTGACAAAGAGAGACTTTAACACTAGGACTGACTTTTTTGATCAAATGAGTTTGTCGAACATCTTTATTACACCTGAGTTCCAGGTTTTTGAAATAGGAATATAAAAACCCAGCAATATAAATTTTCAAGATCAATTCCTTTGTTGTCAAAAAAAAAAAAAAAACTTTTTGGAAAAGTTATAGATCTAAGAAAAACATGACATAATTAAAGGTCTAGCATTCGTTGAAGGAACACGTGTACTGTATAATCATCTTATGTTAAGAAATGACAAATCGAAACTATTGTGGTCAAATATAAAAAATAACGTTACTCAATATTGCACAATCAGTTAACATTTGGAGTGTGAGGGGAACGAGTCTCAGCCACCACACCAAATTGAAATTGATGTCAAATGGACTACATTATATTGGGTTTGCTAAGGTCAGCTAGCTGTGGCAACCATTTTGAAGTGGATCAACTCCAAAAGTTCATCAGTTACAGATGTAAATTCACTGATTATTTTTTTAGAGTTTTATTAAAACTTCTTACTTTTGTAGCATTAAAATATTTAGCTAATGCCACAAACACACACACATGCACGCCCACAGAGAAAGAAAGAAAAACTACCTAAACATGATATCATACCTTTGGGCTACACACAATCACAATTCAGATTGATGATTGATGAGGATTTATCAAATATTCCTTCCACGTTTCCTCAACATGACCTAACCACTCACACGGTAATTTCCCAGGGAGTTTGAGCCCACGTTGTTGTACTGATGAGATAGGAGCGGATATGGTTTCACTTTGATTAAGCGACAGGCTTCATGTTGGATGTCAAAATCACAATGCAATGCAAACCAAAATGCAATCTATTGTATGATTTTTGTTACAATTAGAATACATATGTTCGGGCTGCACAACAACTCTTTATCAAAAATGGCATATTTATGTAAAACCAACTCCACAAATTAAAATTCTGTACTTATGCACAGCATTAGATGGTAGGAAAGAGACCCTGAACATGCAGTCCATCCCTGTTTTTACACTCAACAGTAAGAAAATGTTTGATTGTACATGTAGTAAATGTACAATTTTTAAACCATGCTTTGTAAACACGTGGTTATTTTCTTATTTAGGACATGCTTGTAAGAATAGTAAGCAGAGCACTTTTTGAGGATTATTTTCATCAGTGGGTTGACACAAACATGTGACAGTCAACAGCAGAGATTAAGTTAGGATAAACTACTCTGTGTGTTTTTGTAGTTGTGAAAGAACACGTTGCCCCGTACAACATTGTTGATAACATAAATATTATTTTGCTGCAAGGAGGAACAAGATGCACCACATTTGGCTGGCTACGCGTGGGACTCTGTGCCGGTTCGTAGGATTGGTTCATATATTGTTTTCTTCTAGTCATGGGATTTGTTTGCAAGAAGGAAAAACCGTGGCAACCCGTTTTTCTCCAGGCTGTCGGATGTTTATGGACATATTTGTTTTTTTGCTAAACTCCTAAACCTCTTTTCTGATTAAAAAAAAACTTTGATTGAATTCTATCAAAGGATTAAGACAGAGTCCTGGATTGAACCGTCACCAGACTTTACAATATGTAATAAAACATAAGTGATCAGCATTTGTGGCAGAATCTGAGTGGATTATCTTGTCAAAATGTGTTTTCTGCAAAACAATGAGCAACCCTTCCTTTGTCCTCTTGAAATGACTAACAACACAAAGAATCTACAGTTTGCCAAACAGATTTTTTGGTAACATGAAGGCAATGAGTCCTTGGGCTGGAAGGCCCCTTTGTCTCTGTGGATGTCTGCTGTGCTCTTATTTTGTCTCTGTGATAATCCCTGGTATCGTTTATCTATGGGGGGAGGATGAAAGACTTCAGCCCTGACCCAAATTCACAGACAGACCTTCAGACAAAACAATAGCAGTTCTTATAGAAAAGCTTCTAATTATTGTTTTTTTCATAGGTGTACAGCTAGGCTCGGGGGAACCACACACTGAAAACAATAATTTCATTTGTTCTGTAAAACACCTATCATAACCTGCCATCATTCTGTAGATTATAACCCTGGAAAGCCTGTGCTCAGCTGCTGGTATAACCGTTTCTTGTGGGTATGAGACATTCTACCGTAAACCACTTGATTTGCTCTCAAATAAACTCAAAAAAGACAAAAACGTTTTGGCCAAAATCAGGTTTGCAACTTATGAACATTAATATAGGATTTTACTGATGTAGGAATAATGTAATGAGATGTAATGTAGTTTATCAAATTACCTGAATGTACCATGGAAAGCCAGAATACTGTAAAGAATGTTGTTGTTACTCTTGTCTTGTCCACCAGGCCAGCTTCCAGGTTTACCAGAGTAAAAGTCCCTTATCAGGCCAGGTTAATATTGTTATAGCTCATATAAAGTTTTTTTTTTTTGTTTTGTTTTGTTTTTTCAGTTAGACAAGATTCCAGTTTCAGTTTTCGTTTGTTGTTATTTATTGGAAAACTCATTTTTGGTAATGACATCACTTAATTTTGACGAATCCGTCTGACGGCATCACTGGCCTTCAGATTCATTGGTTATTGGTTTCATTTTCTTCTGTTCGTTTTGCATTAACTTTTAGTTTCCCTATGATTTACAGTAGGAAATCCCCAAAATGTTCTTGGGACATCGATTCTTGTTTGTTAGTCAAATGATAAATTAAAAATAAATAAATAGTAGTAACATTTTAAGCCTGGTTCACGCAGCAAGATGATTATGCCAATTGTTGACCCAATTTTCTCCTTCCAACAATCTTAAGGTTATTGTGATGGCTCTAAAGATACTTTTATTTAAAATTCCTGCTGTGTGTGTGTTAGGTGTGAACAAGATTCCGGGAAGGGCGTCACTTCAATCTGAAATCGTGGCTGTTCAACATGATGTTAGATTGTCTTGGCCCAATATCCCAGAGTGTGGTTTTTCCCTATGACATACAAGTTTACGGTCTGTTGAATCTGGAAATTAGCCCATCAGAAAACAAGGTGAGGGAAACATGGAGGGGAATACAAAATACAAGACAAAACAACCGCCATGACACGCCAGAAAGTCCGGTGAACGACATGTGGGCTTTCTAAGAATTTGAAAATCAATTAACAATTTTAAAATCTTGCCTTGTGAACCAGCCATTAACCATATAATGAATTTCTTGGTTTGGTACTTTGAGATCTTTGTACTTACAACAATGGGTAACAAATATCCATCCATTTTATTCAGCTCTATTTCCTTGTGCAGTTAACCTGGTAAAAAGCAGTTTATTATTATTTATTATTATTATATATTATTTATTATTTATAAATTATTTATTATTTATTCACTTCCTCTGCTGCCATTGCTAAACTACAGGCAGACTAAAACAATGCAGAAAATCAATGTCGTCGCTCACAACTCCTTCTTTTTGCTGAATGGCCCGGTTGAAATTCTACAGGAGAAATCCTCGTCTATGGGAGAAATCCCAGACGGCAAGGGTCAAGCTAGTGTATGGTAGCCTAACAAAGAAAACCTTGCAATTTTGATTTAATTTCATGGTAGTAAATATTTTGATATTTATTTCAATGCCTTACATTGTTGTTAAGTTAAAGTAGGTTTAACCCACAGCACCACAGGACTAGAAACGGCTTTACTTCAAAATGGCACATACCATTATTAAGGTTTGACTCATCCTGTTGATTCACACCTGCAACACAGATTTCTGCTGCCCAACTGAAATTTGCGGTTGTGCTTAGGTAGCAACTTGTAATCTCAGGTGCTGGAGATTCACAGGCCATGATTCATTTTCCAGAGGTCTGCGTTCACATTTTGCTGACCAAGTGCTGATCGCAGCTTGAGGGGAAGAAAGAACAAGAACTTCTAATTGTCCAGCTGACAATGAACTCATTTCTTCCTCTCTTTCTGTGAAGAGCTAAAAGAAGAACAGCATGTGATCCAAAGATGCGTGATTCCTCGATGGCTGTGATGAAGCGATAACCAGTCATATGAGTTATGTACAGCCTATGACGATAAACTTCTCAAGATGGCCACATAAAAGGATGACGATTGACCACAAAGTCACCCATTCACTAGAGTTCAATGACATTTGACCCACTGAGCTCACTAAGGCAACTAATGAGAAAAACAAACCATCCCGGCTCAGTCGATTATATACAAAAGGTAAACACGTGGGGGTCCAGAAAGCTGTAAATGACACCAACCATTTGACCCCCACACCCCACCTGATGGTTCATCCAAACATAACAACATCACACTTTGCAGCCTTTAGGTAAAACATGCCTGGGCCTGCCACATATTGACCCTGAAACAACAAAAGCCAATCAAAAGAGCGAACAACGAGTTACTCGCTGTTAAGTTGTGGTGCTTATTAAACACAAGTTACATGGATGACTTGCTTTTCAGATGCTTTCATTGTTTCAGTTTTGTAAGAACGTCATCAACAATGTGCATGCATAATTACAAAATGAGGTCTAACAGGTCTTAATGAGTTTGAGAATTCAGCCTGAGAACAAAGTGAGGGGTTAGCACCTGTAGCTAAAAACTGAAGAATCAAACTTTGCTTTTGTTTTTATTTGAAAAGAGTTTGTCGACAGCTTGACTCCAAGGCCTGTGTGGACATTGGGCCATCTGTACCATTGATTGGAGGGGTCCGCCTCAAGATCCCCTCTGTAGCGACCACTGTACTCAAAGATTCGTATCCCTCAGGACCAAGTGTACAGACAACTTATCAATCTCCCATTCAGAAAGAAAACACCAGACAGAACAGGAGCAAAAGAACCACGTGACTATACACAACTCTGCGCTGCCTCATTAAAAAATAAAAGGACTGTGGCTTGGTTACATGCTGGGAAGCTTTGAAGCATGCATCACAAACTGTAATATGAACAAAGCTATGTGTGTGTGTTAGTGTGTGATCGCACACAGACACTAAAACAAAGCCTTGGTCTTGAATTTCATTTCAGTTTCATTCTGACATTGCTGTGGCTCTTTCACAGGGAGAAATTGTGTCTTTAAACCTTCAAACCATATCACTGATGCAATGAAAACAATGATTTTCTGCTGCAATTTGTGTTCACTGACAGTTTTTTTATGCTTCTGTACGCACTTTATAGTCTGTACAATGTAAAGTCATACAGAGATGAGTAACATTCACAGTGGAAAACAGAAGTATAAACATATCCTGAGTTTTGATGGAAAAAAAAAGTTATTTATGAACAGCTGAGGACTCTAACATAATGTAAACAATGTTGAGGCCAGGAATTTATTCGTAGATCAAATACCACTTCCTTCCTGCTGGTTAACCGGCTGGGAACATTGCTGGGAACATCCTGCCCCTTCCAGTCGGAGTGCTGATCTTATAAACAGACCAAAACAGAACATGGAAATCCGCCAAAGACTCCAAGCATCCCCAGCACTTTGCACTGGGGAACACTATGTACTGAGAAAATAAAATAGACACAAACCCTCTGAAAGAAGCTGGACAGGGCTGCTGAGTCACAACAAGAATAACTTAACTATTATGTAATATTGAAAACTACAATTAGAGCTCACAGTTTGACACTGGTGTTAAAATAAAATAAACTCTGTTTTAATAGGTATATATATCCACACCAAGGAGCCAAAACTTTATTTAAAAGATGGACAACTCCTTCATATGAGCAACTTTATTTGATTTGTAAGATCACAAGATGTACAACGACAATACACACACCAGCCTTTTTATTAGGTACACCAGTCCAACTGCTCATTAAAGCAAATGTTGAATCAGCCAATCACATGACAGCAACTCAATGTAAAGGCATGTAGACATGGCCAAGGTGATCTTCTGCAGTTCAAACCGAGCATCAGAATGAGGCAGAAAGGTGATTTAAGTTACTTTGAACGGGGCATGGTTGTTGGTGCCAGACGAGCTGGTCTGAGCATTTCAGAAACTGCTGAACTACTGAGATTTTCACCCACAACCGTCTCTAGAGTTTACAGAGAATGGTACTTGTTGATTCCAGAGGTCAGAGGAGAATGTCCAGACTGGTTCAAGCTGATAAAACGGCAACAGTAACTCAAATAACCACTCATTACAACCGAGGTGTCTGCAGAGGAGCATCTCTGAACACACATGTTGAACGTTGAGGCGGATGGGCTACAGCAGCAGAAGACCACACCGGGTGCCACTCCTGTCATCTAAGAACAGATAACTGAGGCTACAATTCACACAGGCTCACCAAAAGTGGACAATGGAAGATTGGAAAAACGTTGCCTGGTCTGATGATTATCAATTTCTGCTGCGACATTCAGATGGTAGGGTCAGAATTTGGTGTCAACAACATGAAAGCATGCATCCATCCTGCCTTGTATCAACGGTTCAGGCTGGTGGTGGTGCAATGGTGTGGGGGATATTTTCCTGGCACACTTTGGGCTCATTAGTACCAAGGCGCTTACGCACTGCGCGGCCCGGCCTGGCCCGGCCCGGCTTCTAACCCGGGTTCGTCGTTTATGCATTTGCCTCTCTTGGAACCTGGTCAGCCGAGGTTCTAGCCGGGCCGGGCTGATCGGCCCGGTTTTACGTCATGTACTACTGATCG
>JAUBOC010000048.1:3844696-3857283 GCA_032275365.1 Anablepsoides cearensis
GTGATGCAGAAAGAAGGAAAATAAAAAATGTCTGAAACCGTTTTATTTTCAGTTTAGCAAACAAAACAAAAGGAAACAACGCTTCAGCGATGTCCTTCCAAGTATTATGTCGCATTTGCACATCTTTATGATCTCTCATAGAGGGATCATAAATCCTGGTACATCCGGATGCGTTCAGCGAGAGCAGCCGTCAGCGACGTGCGCAATAGCCTTTGCGGAGTTTCCAAAAATCTGAGGTGCACGACACGCGCCAGATGGCCCGCGGGGCCGTATGCGAAGGGGCGGGGATGACGCTATTGCGCAACTTTTGACGCACGGACCCCGGCGCCCTAGGCGACACGTCAAGTATAACTAAGCCTTAAAGCGCTAGAGGGCTAGATAAAGCGCTATATAAGTTCAAGCCATTTACTACTATAAGAATTCAGTTCTTTAATATTTTATGGAATAAATCTAAACTTATTTGGGTTTTTATATTTACATGTGTTGTGCATGATTTTGTATGTTGGAAAAAACAATTGTTTAATTGTTTTTAGGATGCACGGTTGCTTTGATGCCATCCAGAAAAGATATGTAAGTCAAATTTAACCTTTTTTTCTGAGAACATTTTTGATAAAATTGTGAAATGCACTACAGTGTGTGTTCATGCACTGACTAATCGGAACAAACTGTGTTTTAATATTTTTTTCCCCCACCAGCTGCGGACTGTTATAATGTCTGTGAGTATAGCTAACAATTATTTACATAAGGTATAGGAGCTGTGAAAACTGACAATTAATTTAAGGGAATTTTTTTTTTTTTTTTTAGATTTATACAGACCCAAAGAACCCCCAGGTAATGTTCAAACTTTTTCTTTCTATTTGTACACATATTAACATAAATAAATATATATATGCAGCAAATATATTTGAACTAATCCTTTCTCCTATTTCAGAACGTGACTGAGTGTTACCAGTTTAGGATTCAGTACACCTCAAATGGAGCACACGTGGATTTTGAAAGGTGTTTTCATGTTTTATTCTTGGTTTACATCAACAGTAAAGAAGATAACATGAAAAAGCAAGCAAATGACAGGCACATTTAAAAAGCTCTGCCCCGATGGTTTGTGTGTTTTTTTTTTTTAATTTTTTAATTTTTTTCTATTTTTTCTGTTCAGCAACAACCAGAAGTTCTCATCAAAGTCAAGTGGAAACGCTAAAGCCAGCATCCTGCTGGTGAGGAAGCTCTACACTCTGATGGAGAATCTGGGGCCGCTGCCAGAAAATGTCTGCCTCAACATGAAGCTGGCGTACTATGATGATGGTAAGACAAACACAAACAATATTTTCTTCTGGTTCAATTACACCTAGAACTTTGGTTTAACCTTTTCCTCAGGATACATTCAACATTTTACACATAGCTAATGTTTTAGGTTTATGGTTTGTTTTTTAGGGGATGTATATAAACTGGTATTCTAGACAGCAACAACAATATAAAATCAATAATAAGAAGAATTTTAAAGTCCTCTCCCAGTTTTTTCAGCTCACACAGCACAGTCAGTGGTGAAGAAACATTTATATCTTTAAAGTTGCTGGTTTGCCTTTCCCCCCGGTTTTTTGTATTTTACTATGTTTCGTTTGTTTTTGTATCAATGGTTTTTATTTTGTTTTTTTGTTTTTCCCAGTCACTCCTCCTGACTACCAGCCGCCAGGCTTTAGGGAGGCTGACGGCGACATAATGGAGTTTGAGCAAGAACCAGTCAAACTGAGCATGGGAGAGGTGGCCACCCCCTTTCACTGCGTTAAGTTTGGCATGGTCACGGAGAAACACAGAATGGAGCAGGTGAATTTAAATATGAAAGTCCAAAATCACATTACTGTCTGCACCAAATTCTTTAAAATGCTTGTGTTTCATTTGTGAAAAGTACTCATATTTGTTAAGATTTCCTGCAGACGGTGCTTCACTGCTTTGTTTTACTGTGTGCAGGTTGAGGAAAGCGTTTCTGTGAAGGAAAAGTGGGTTCTGAAGGTGGAGGACCATGATATCATAACACAGGTCTGTAAAAACTCAGGCATGTAGTTTTTTAGTGTGCTGAGTAAATGGGTTTTGAAGCTTTTTGTAACATTTTTAATTACTTTTTTTAATGCAAACGTTATAGTTTAATTTAATTTCCAGTTCAAAGAGCCTTCTAGGTAACTAATTAACACACTGCTGCCTCATCTGACTTGTGTTTTTCTGTGACGGTATCTGTTAGGAATTTGTTTGCCTCTTGAGAGAATAGACATGTGACCAGAGAGTGTCAGTTGCTTAATAGTTGGCAGCCCTGTTAAACAAGCTTTCACAACAGTTTATTGTTGTAGTCTGTGTTCTATGAGATGTTCAGATAACATGCCCTCCTGTTTAGGGTACAGTTCCCAAACAGGTGGAGAAATCTGACGACAACAACACAGGCCTGGATAACACCGGTAATTATCCAAAATAACATCTTGAGTTAGTTTTTTTTTCTTTCTCATTCTCAAATTCTCATGCATACACAAAGAAGTGTGAAAAGGTGTGTGACATATCCCACTTTACTTCATGTCTGCAAATACTGCAAACTCTGATTTAAAAACTGAACTAATCAATGATGTTAATTCAACCTTTTTATTTTGCATTAAAAAAAACATATATAACTTAGCATAGAAATTCAAACAAAATGTCAAGCTTTATTTTGCAAAGTTATTGAATCAAGTGCAGCATGAGAAAGTTAAAACCTGATTGATAAAATGTATTTTTTTCATTATTTCACTACATCCTTTAAATAATTGAACTTGCAGATAGTTGTTTTTTTTTACTTCGTGAACAAATAACTGTTTTTTTCCCTGCAGTTATTCAATATTTACAACAATTTTAGAATTTTTAGTGTGTTTTACATGTCAAAATATTAATCTGTAAAATAAAATAGTTCAGTGTTAAATCTTTTTTTTACTAAAAATTAAAACATAAAAATGAAGATCCTACAATGACAATACAAATCTTTTTCACACATTATATAATTATTATTATTTTAATTATTGTTGCTGAAACTGTTTTCTTTTTGTAAATTAAGAGATCCAGATGAGCTGTGATGAGAAGGATGGAACCTGTGAGAAAGTCACAGAGGTTTGTGACACACATGTATGCTGCCTTCAAAACTTGATGGGAGAATGGGAAATAATTTGCTCTGCATAAGACATCTCCTGTTTTATCCATTACCAACAAATTATACCTTGATGCATTTTAATTCCCTTTTAAGTGGAAACTGGACAAAATAAAACTGTATTGTAAGACATAATTTAGAGGCTGGAATTTAGAAATTAGAGCGATCATGTGTCTTGCAGTAATGATTTAAGATGTGTGCAGAAAAACAGCAAAAGACAACTTTAAGTCCATTAATGTTGCGTTATTGTTAATTATTTTTTGTCAGGTAAAAACTTCGGTGAAGGAAACATCTGACATGAACATTGGCATTAAGAGGACCAGGAGCGGACGGAGAATCAAATCCACAACGGTCAGTTAACCATTTAAAACTCTGTTTTAACGTCTCACTTTAACAGCTTCAAATCTTTTGAAGTTAGCAAAATTTCCCACTTGACTATTTTCTAATATAATTAAACTTTACCTGCCATTGGTATTAATGTTGTGTGTGACTTGGGTGCCTCAAAATCCAACAATATACTTTAAAAAAAGTTTATTATTTTAAATGTGCTTTGTACAAATTCAAAAAGATTTTAAAAGGCTTTTAAAATAATGTTTCTGTATGGGCAGGAAGCAAACCTGACTGTGAACAGCAAGCTGGCAGAGACAGTGAAGGAAAAGATGGTAATAAACTCCATAAATCATTTTAAAAAATCTGACATGATGCGAAGAAAAATCTATTATCACGATTGAAAATTTGTAAAAGTAGTTTGTAACTAATAAACTTTAACGTAAGGCTCTTTGTGGCACCGTTAGGCAGTATAGTACACTCACTTTTTTTAAACATGTTTAGAAATTGTATTGATTGAAGCTCCAAATTATTGTCTGGTGGTTAAAGTTTAATTTGTTTGTCTCCACCTAAGCTATAATATCAGTATAAAAATGTTAAAATTTGGTTATTGATAAAGCAGCTGAGCCTAAACTTGGATGAAGATGTCATGTTCAGATCTAGGCTTATCTTTGAAGTGGAAAATGCGTAGGAACCTGGTTTGTTTCCCCGATGAGTCAGCTCCAATCGCTATGGTTTCTCAGAGTGGGATGTTAAGGTTCTCTAAATGTCAACGGCATGATTCTTCTGCTGTTTTCAGGTTTCTCAGTATGAGATCCTCAGCAGCCAGGAGTCGTCAGCCTCTGTAGCAAAGAAGAAGAAGCAGCGCAAATTCAGCGAGCCTAAAGATCACTGTTGACCTCTTTGCTCACAAAGCAGTGTCACTTTATTGTTTCAGGCTTTAAGTTTGTAATACCTTTCTTTTTAAACAAGTGATGCAGTTTAGCTTTTTAAAAGAAAAAAAATGTTTTTGAAGTCTGGACAAATAGCAGTTTAAAGCTTTGTTCAATTCAGTTTATTTGACATACAGGTTTAAAATATTTTGCAACAATTTTAATATTCTTTGACAAAACTGTGCAGCAGTTTCCATGTTTGTTGTTATTCTTTATTAAAGCTAGCATGCATAGTTCAATAAAATACACACGTTTTTTTTTTTTTTGCGATTTTGGCAACTTTTAACTGGAGGAAAGAAAGTAATCTTACATTTTAGTCTTTCCATCATAGTTGCTCACATGAAGCTAGATATTTTGAAATATTTGCCAACTTTTTAAATAGACTTTATTTAAACACAAATTACTGTGGTTCATTTGTTTAATGTAATTGTGTTTTAGGGCCCATATTTTTGAAATGTACTGAAATGGAAGGATGAAAGTCAGTTCTTGAGGCCATACGAAACAGTTTTGTTTCTTTTTTTGGAAAAATAAATGTTTGTTTTAACATTGTCTCTGTAAAAGTGGTTTAGAGGGAAAATTTGTTTCTCAAATGTCACCATTTGCATGTGTGGTGTCTTAAATAAAGTTGTTAAGTGAAAGTGGATTATATCTGTACACTGTGACCTTTGGGCCCAGATAAAGGCCCATCAGCAGCCTCCCGCCCAGCAAGCTGTGTGTTTTTAATCTCCTATTGTTTTTCCCAGAGAGAGGGACATTTGCTGATAGACTGCCTTAACCCACTGCAGATCAATACTGCAGGAAGCCTTTGTGATGCATATCCAAACAGCCCCCCCCCACATGTTTGCAGCAGGCCAGAAGGGTGAAAGAGACTCCATCAAATCAGTCCTCACTTCCTAGCAGCGGTTCCGTTGGTCATCACATTTATTTCATAGTGTGCAGGTTTTTTATGGTAACAGAGAGGCATAAAGTAGAGTGGTGTAGGAAATCCGTGGTGGACACTCAACGGTGCAGTGACGCTCTTTATGAGCTGTGAAATGATCAGGGTTACCTAACCTCACAGCCTGACTCCAGTGGCATTTTTCAACACATTCTATTAATTTAACAGCAGAGGCTTCTCAGAGTATTGATAGAGGCAGTGATGTTTAAGGTTTAAGGTGTTTTGTTGAGCGCATATCTTCCTATCAATATCGCATTGCAAAAATTTAGTATTAAATGGCAAAACGCGTGTAACATTTTGGAAAAGATTACACAAAAGTAGTGCATAAGAAATGTACTGTGGTACAGAAAAAAACCCCACCATAGAATAGGACAACTTTGATTACCGTTTTTGTTGAAAAAAACGAGAAACGGCACAAGAAAAATCTGTGTTCCTGTCAAGCTACGTTACAAATACCCAACGATTGCAGGAGAAAAGAAATCATTGTTGTACTTCGCCTCCACCCACAATCCTTGACTTGGATCTCGGGACTCTTCATCATTTCTGTGCGCACACGTCTCCTAGAAATGAATTCTGAAATTAAATTCAGGGACACACATCCAGCGGCCAGTGTTAACAGATCAATCAGCTGGTCAAACAGCAGGAGGGACCGTCCTGACGCCTCTGCAGACCAATCGCTGATCTGGGTTGGGCCTGTCTGAGTCGATAACGCTGCTCAGGGCCTGCCTCAGTATGTTCAAGGCAAGACACACTGACAGGCTGATGGACAGACAGACGGAATCCATCCCAGGGCTCCTTATAGATTAAAGCCAGCTTCTGTGCTCCTATAGTTGTGGTGCGATGATTGTGCCTGCAGGGCCTATAGGGCCCAAGGGGAGAGTTGGACTGTACAGTTGGAGGGGGAGGAGCTAGGAGTGGAGTGGACATCCAGCCCAAACACCGTGACCCCTTTGACCTTGCCAGAAGGCCAGCAAATGTTTCCGAGCTGATTAGCGTTTCCCCAGCAGAGTACTCCGCTCGCTGTTAACCCTTTAGTAATATGTAGTGGGCAGAGGCGTTGGAGGAAATCCAGTAAAAATGTCATTCAGATCATTTCTGGGAAAAGAAATGTGGTCAAAAGAAACAAAAAGGTCAGATTTAAAAAGAATCTTCATATACAGATATTTTTTTTGCACTACACCCTTTTAAAAATAAGTTTGCTGTTATAGACTGATTACATATTTTTAAAGACAATTCTTTAGGAGTTTTCTTTGTTTTCTACCATACACTTTCTTTTTAATTGCATCTTAGTGGAAAATTTACAGTTTTAATTCTAATGCACATAAAGACTGATTTTGGCTGGATTTCCACCATTATATTAACATTATTTAAAACTGTAAAGTCACTGATGGTAGCAAGACACTTCACAATCTCTTGTATTAAATTTGACAATGCAAGTTTTGAATTAAGGCAATTCTATAATAAATTAGTCTGTAAAAAAAGTAAAAAAAAAAAAATAAGGACAATAGAACAACTATTAAGAATGCATGGGCTGTAAACTAAAAAAAGGCAAACATTTAATAAAATAAAATGGGAACCGATTTTGTTAAATTCATCAGAAAATATTTAATGGGTAAAAATGTTTAAATCTTTGATTATGATCACTGTTAAAACAAACTTATTTAAAATCTTATAAGACCTATGAATTTCTTGAATTATTTACTGCAGGACTTTTAACTTGGTGTCGCTGGTTCTGATTACCGGTGTCAATTTACATGTTAATAATTTGATAACCACATTTAGGGGAAAAGGAAGAAATCAAATATGGTGGACAGCCACAAGGGGGCGATAAGAAGCCACAGATCAGCCAACATGAGAACTGCTGTTACCTTACTCCATAAAGCATCTTCTTTTTTATTCATGCCTCAATCAGCTCTTACAGTTGGCCTTCATACTGTACGAGCCTTTTTTAAAGCATGCGTTTCCATTGAACAGCCCAAACAAGGCCGTTCAGTCTATTGTGTTTTAAGAGACACTGCAGTGGAGTCAACAATATTGATCAGAATACAGAATGATATAAGGAGGCTGAGAGCAGGTGGTAGTGGGCCAGCAGATTCAGGGATTTAGTTGCTCACCATGTTCGTATGGACAGTGCTGTTGAGCGGAGAGGGGACTAACACCTTCTTGAAACAGATGCTCAAAGCAATGGGATGTGCCCCCATTGTGATCAGAGTGGACAGCTGAATTGTTTACCACCAAAGTACCCCTTTCTTCAGCAGAAGGCCCGCACACAATGGGGCCCCTACCTCACTTAGACACTGAAGATTTCTGCAGGGGAGGGTGAGTAGTTCTTGGATGCCGAGTAATAGGGAGTTTGTCGGGTGAGCCGCTGCCTGTACACCCTTTTTTTTCTTTCTCTGTGCTCAGATGGACCTCTATACACCCCCCATCTCCTCTACAAAGACCCCATAAAACTACCGCAGGGCAGGGGTTTAAATGTCACGCTTGGCCATCAGAGCGCCCAGCCCCCGGCTCGTGTCTCATGGGGGTAGCACGCCGAGAGACAGGGTGAGGGAGAGCAGAAAGCTAAGGGGAGGGAGACACTTGCCCCTGCCCTATTGTCCATAACGATAGGCATGTGCTGCTAACTGACTCCAAATCAAGTGTATCCTCTCACCACGCACCCAAGCCTTGTCCTGCTTCTGCTCAAACACAAAGGACTCTCTGTGTTTCCATTTTTTCAACCATCCATAGGTGAATAGCAGCTTTGGTCACAGTATGTTTGACAGATCAGCTTAAAGGAGGCTGCAGAGTCTAAATTCAGCTGGCCACCAAGCTGGGTGATAAATACAGTTTGTCATCTCATGATCCTTCCACACTGCACTCTGGTGAACTCTTACGTGACAAAAATCGATGGTAACTTTTTGCGTTCATTCACATAAAAGAGACTTTAAACAAAGTGACTTGAGGGGTTAGACGGAGGGAGGAAGAGGTGTGAAGTGACGGAGTGTCAAGCTGAAATACAAGTACAACACGAAATATACAAGCCGCTGGCCGAGTTTATCCCAGCCCAAGGTCTGGCCTCAAACTTTACCCACCCACGTGACTGAGTGTTTTATGTATCTATTTGTTCTAAATAGTGGCACACTTGACCTTGAAGGAAGATGTGTGTGCTCGCAGTTTGGCCCGGGAATCATCCCTCCTGTCACGGACGGCAGGGATTGACCTTGAACTGCCTCCGAACAGGCGTAGCTGAATGCACAAACTCATTTTACTCCTGGGTTTGTTATCGATATGCTGTAATCGTTAACATTATGGATGATGAATAACTACTGACTGCCTCGTACCTGTGCGATATGTCACTTTGCCACGTGGACCAGAGCTAGCCAACGACCTACAGTGGCAGTGGTGGTAGTCAGGTGACTGGAGGGCCACATCACTTAGACGTGTTTTTCCTCTCAGTCACTGGGAGAACTCATCAAGTGTGCCAGCAAAGCACACAGAGGTGCTTAAAGACATAGATCACTCCCTTGCTTTAACCATTTTTTTTCAACACACATACCTCAATGTGTAACACTTAACCTCTATCATCAGCTGTTCAGGCAGCTGCACAGCCTTTTTTTCTTCAATATTGGTCATTCTAAATGAGTGGATTACTTTAGTTTTTGAAAAACACGAGAAAAGAAATGATTATGGCCTCATAATCAGAACATGGGTTATGGATTTAGGGGTCATAACAAAAGCAAGTGAACTGGTGATGACATCTATTGTGAAAAAAGGTCCAAAATAAAGATTAAATAACAAAGGCATTTCTCAGATTTTGAGGACTTACAGAGGTTACCTGTTTTTGTTGGTGGTCGTGGCTTTATTTTGGTTTTCATAAAGTAAACATATTTTCTCTGGTTTTTTTTATGTCGTACAGGTAGTTTTGTTAGGGTAATTCAGTTTTGGTTTATTTGCTTTTGTTTTGTTCTGCATTATTGTAGTATGTCTGTTTCCTGGTCATTTTCAGTCAGTGTTGACCACAGCAGCCCTCAATTACTTACTACCTCCCTCTGGTTTGTGTTTCTCCTCATGTCTAATTATGTTAAGCCTTTTGTCTTGGTCTTCTGGGCATCCTGCCTCAGCAGCTCTTTTTAGTAAAACAAAATATATTATTTTTATTTTATTATCCAACTGCCTCACGCAGCCACTTAAAAACTACACTGGGAAGTTAAAGATACATCTTTTATATAAAGTAAATTATATTGTTTCATTTAGGTAAAGTTTAGCAAATGGGTAGAAACTAATCAATAATTTGGTTACTAGTACTGCACTAACCATACTTTAACAGGATTCATAAGTGTTTTTCATATTTCTTCTCTTTGACTTTGGGAGTATTTGAAAAATATGTACAGTATGCTAGTTTCACTATTGTATGGTATTGATTTTTGAGCACTTTGAAACTGTTCCATCCAGACAGTTTAGTTTTAACTTTTGGCAACCTTGAAGTTAGTTATTGCAAGCATCTTTAAATCCTGAAGGATTTCCACAAGATCTGTTTCAGTCAATATTGTCTCCTTAAATCTAAGTCACAATTATCCATAGCAAAATTTTATATTCTACGAAAATGCACTTAGAGTATGTAATATAAACAACCACAGAACAGGAGGCATATTCAATTTAGTCACTTTGCTTCTAGTTTGTGTATCATGTAATCTTCCACTGGACCACTACTGGCTTCAGAACGCTGATGACTTTACAAAAATTAGATGAGATTATACACAATGTCATTATTTACTGAACAAAAACATGTTACGATGGAGACCAGGAAGTACAATTTAAACAAATATGGCTTGTTCAGAAAGTTAGCTGAAAAGACAATCTTCTCTCTAAAAATCCTGATTTAGGTTGGTGAAGTTGCCCCCAAAGAAGAATCCAGTAAATTTACTCCAGTCATTTTTCAGATACACTGATATGAAATTCTGAAATGTGTGTCCACACTCAAGTGAATCCATTGACAAATTACATGGAAGCCTCATTAAGCTAGCTGAAAGAAGAAGACATTAGGTTGACATTTATGAGTAAATCTACTGTAAAACTTTAAAGAAAAGAAAAAGGAACAAATAAGAATAAATGTCAAGAATAAATATTGGGGACCAAGCAGGATAGTGGGACACCATAAAGACATCTCATCAATCAAACATGGCTTTGCAAAACCTCTACCAAACTGTTTTCTTCAATTCTGGTCCAGCGCTCAGAAGGTTTATAACCCCAATTGAATCAAATTCCACGATTAACATAATATATGTTACGTTTTATTCAACAAATCTGATTGTAAATATGTACCAATATGTCAGAATTGTCAGATTTCTTGATCCCAAATCGCTCTTCCATGTACTGTTTCCATAGATAAACAAACACACATGTGGTATTTGGTAGCTGTTAACACATTTTGCTCAAAAATTTAAGTTTAAGAACATATTAAGTTTATTAAACCAAAAAAGAATAAGAAACATTTTAAATTTTACTCAACAAAATTTTAAAGTGCGACATGTTTGGCAGATAAGTACAACTCATCTATACTGTATATCTGTGTGTTTGTTAGCCACGGCACACAGCAAAATGCTCCTAGTAAAACCAGGTCACTGCAGCCTCGCAGCTTTTTCACAAGTTTCCTGCTGGACCGAATGTACACTTCATATACAATAACTTTGAGTTTCCACATCAGTTCCAAAGTCTGACTGTAGTCTGCTAGAGGCAGAAATAAAAAGTTTTGTAGTTTTCTTCTCTCGTCCTCTCTCTCTCTCTCTCTCTCTCTCTCTCTCTCTCTCTCTCTCTCTCTGTCTCTTACGGCCTTAGGAGTTTGACTTCTGCCCTGCCTCTCCAGGCTGAGGGTTTTTCATCTAGCCAAGGTGCAAGGGCAGCCACTTCTTCCCTCTCCCAGCCCCTTCCTCCCATCCGATGTGCTCGTACACATGCGGATTTCCATTTCAGCTATAGTGCGAGATTAGCTGCTCCACCACCCCAAGGCTGGCTTAAGACAGGAGGGCAGACAACTAGCAGTGTTGGTGGGATGCATGCGGGGGAGAAGATCCCTTAAGACTTGTCTAATGCCGCTGTGGATTTTGTAGATGAATCCTCAAAATACACATGTGGTTGTTTAGAACGAGAAGTGGTGTGAGGTGTCAATTTATCGTCAACTCGAGGGCCTCACAGAGAGCTGGCTCCGCAGCTGCACTGGAAAACAAAACAAAAAAATAAAATAAAATTTGGTTCTGGAGAACACTTTTTTTCTGAGGGGGTTTCTTTGTTTTTGTTATTGCTGAAAATAGAAGTTTCACTTTTTAACTCTGGGTACTGAATGGACCATTAAAGTAAAGTACTGTTGTTCTAATAAGTTTTTATTTATTGACATTTTTATAATGTTTGGAAAAAGTTTTATCCCAGACAGTTTACTATGTTTTATTATCTCTAAGAAGCAACTCTCAACATAAATCAAATTAAGATAAAAGATTACAGACCAAGTATTCCTCGAAGGTATGAATATTTCCTGCTCATAACAGAGTTTAACACCATCATGTTTAATTAAATCTTGAAAATAACTGGAAACTAAATTCATTGCGATTTTTCTGCAATTGCTAAATGTGTTGGGAATGACTCTCAGCTACTACCTCACCAAATTCTAACTTGACTGAATTAAAATTATTTATGTGTACCAGTAGGTTAGCTCTGCACAATAAATCAAAAATTTATCGTCATTGTAATAACAGCCAGTGCAATATGCATATCACAAAAAACTGCATAAACTGCAATAAATGGTTGGCTCAAAAGTTTTGTCACTCAGAGGGATGCCTGAATTATTTTGCCAATCAAATGGAGCCCCTCATGTCATATTGTTAAAAAAAAACTCATGCTGGAATGGAAATGATTACCTACTGAATAACAGTATCCAACATACTTATGTATTTATTAATTTATCCTGTCATATTTTCATAGCAATATTACACATTGCAGGTTTTCCTAATATTGTGCAGCCCTAGTGTACTTTAATGTTGATTATCGGTGGCAGCCATATTTATTTGGAACGTCTCCCAAAGTTAATCAGTTCTGGATTTCAACCTGATGATTATTTTCTAAAAGTTTATCAATTTTTTTTAGCTGATTCATGAGACATTTTGCTAACTTTACAGGCAAACAAATATATACAGTGGGGGAAATAAGTATTTAGTCAGTCACCAATTGTGCAAGTTCTCCCACTTAAAAAGATGAGAGAGGC
>JAUBOC010000048.1:3857383-3870411 GCA_032275365.1 Anablepsoides cearensis
CTATGATGTCAATTACAGGCCTCTCTCATCTTTTTAAGTGGGAGAACTTGCACTATTGGTGACTGACTAAATACTTATTTTCCCCACTGTACGTAAAATCATAAACCTGCTGTTATAAGGATGGAAATAGTAAATTTAAATAAATAAAACACTATGATTGGTTTTTGGAAATGTTGCTTTTTACTGTGGCACATTCGCAGGAATTGACCAGCAATCTTTGGGGTCACATTTCATGTAAAAGTCATTTTCGGGTTACTTTACATTTAAAAATTAAACCTCTTGAAAATAAAGAGACAGAAAACATTTCACTTGAGTGTAAGATATTCTGCCCTAATAAATCTACCTCAATTGTGGCTTAATGGAAGTTAATCCATCTTATTTGTGTTTTTCAAACTTGACAAATTTAAAAGCAAACATTGCTCCGAGAGTCCTTTCTGGTGTGGCTGACAAATTTACTCTGGATTGTATCTCAAACATTTTTTTCACTACAAACGTTGATATTTTGGGGGGAGAAATGGTGAATTGATGAAAAAAAAAAAAAGTGTTTGGTTCAAATTAACAATATTTTTAACACCCACTTTAAAGCCTTTTCTATCTAAAGCTACACTATAGCACTTACAGATCACATTATTCTGAAGAGATCTCAGCGCTCAACAGGCTCACACACAGATCTGCATTAGCTGAGCTAAAGTGGTGGGTCATACGGTCCATTTGGACACAAAGCTGAAACAAGCCCATCAGACGGATCAAGTATCCAGCGGCAAACCCGCTCGTTACCACTGACCCGAAACATGTGGCACAACTACATCTAAATTGTGGCTGAATTATTGATACAGTGGCGTTGGCCGCTTTGCGAGTGGGGGCATGAAAGGCAGTCAACATGGGAATGGTCCACTAATTTTATATGGGAGCCTCAGGGCACATTCCTCTCAGTGAAGACCAAACATATTGACATATGTGTGTAGGGGGACAGACTGTATATGATATCAGCCGGGTGCCAAAGGAGAGAATTGGACAATGTGACACACACATACTTGTTTATGTCGTGTCTTTTGGTGATAAAGTTCCTGACTTTTAAAGCTTAAATGAACCATACATGAAGAACTTGCACTCTTTGCTTTTCTAGATAGCTCTCCTCAAATCGTTACAGCTTCATTTGTCAGCGTAATATCAGCACCGTTCAAAGAATAGTAGGGATGAATTGTGATGTATGGGATCAAGTCGTTTAGAAGGGTAGACAGGGGGGGCATGCGGGCTGTTTGTAGCTAAGCCAAGGTTGTTGACCATCAGTGAGCTGACCATCTAATTTCTCCAGAAGTGTCCAAAAGCCTTTGTGTTCTCAGCGCACTTTTATTTCCACCTCTCTTGGAATTGTGATGACCGTGCCTCGGGGCAACAGAGACACCTTGAGGAGTGCCCACCTTTAAATCCGCTGCTCCATGACTTCAACCATGACCCCTCGCTTGAGGGATCCCTCAGGCGAGATTTAAACGAGCTCCCCCAGGTCTGCAGCGGCCCCCTCTATTCATCGTCACGTTTTTTTAAAGGCCTGAATCGGCTGTATATGATGGTCAGATTTGAATAAAAGGGAGACTATTTGGATAAATAGCAATAAAAAGTTACATATGTGGGTAAATCGGCCGTGACGTGTTCGTGTAAACACAGTGCCAGAGAGAAGGAAGGCAGAGTTTGAAGTGGCTGTGACAGAACAGCAGAACAAATGAATAGGGCCCCTGAGCCGCTTTTCTCTCTTTCTTTCTTTCTTTCTTTCTTTCTTTCTTTCTTTCTTTCTTTCTTTCTTTCTTTCTTTCTTTCTTTCTTTCTTTTTAGCTTTTTGGCTTTCTAGCTTTCTAGCTTTCTTTCTTTTTTCCCTTTCTGTCCACCTTTCTCTCTAAAACCCAGGTATTTCCATGTCATCAGACTACATATTTTTTTCTTTTTGCCTCCTCTACTTTCCACTTAAATAGTATCACTTACATTTTTTACAATTCTCGCTCTCTTTTTTGCTATTATGGAGGACGAGTGGCGAGAAAAGCATACAATATACAAGCTATTGATCCACGCCCATCACCGCAGAAAAAAAGTCGGTGGGGGGAACGGAGGGGAACTGGACACGACGATCGATAACCTACTCTATCAGCCGTTTCCATGGCAACCGGTCGAGCAAGGACAGAGGGCTGCCATGCATTTTGCACCTGTCTATTTCATATACCTATTGTGATAATGAAAGTGTCAGGGAAACGAATGCAAAGGTGATGCGGGGGCTCCAGCCCAGCGTCAACTTTAACAATTTAAGGAATTACATAAAGGTTAATAGCTGGCTGGAAATCAGTGGAGAAAAAAAATGGGGGCAAGGGCAGGGGGGTGCCAGGGGGATTTTGGTGACCTCCTCCCCTTCCCGATGTGGGTTGAAGGACGCTCGCAGGCAAACCGGGCTGCGGCTAAGTGAGTACAAATCTACATGCCTTGGTTCTGCGTCATTATTCATAAACACACACGCACACCGATGACATCTACAGTTGTTTCCAGACTGCAAAGACAAGGTCCCTTTTCTTGTTGACCCCAATTTGGAGGTCGAGCTAGCTTGATCAATGCGATGGCCATTAGCTCACTATGAGCAACCGTGGGGCTCGATAGCAGGGCAGACACGTAGTAAAGAGTCGAGACCAGCAGTAGGCTGCGAGTGCTGTGGACAAGGTCAAAAAGCTTTCTTCAGATCAAAACTCAGCAGGTTGAGACAGACAGACTGTCAGGAGAACTTGACACCCAGACGATCCCTGACTCTCAGCCTGTCTGTCTGTCCGTAGTGGGCATTGAACTTCCAACCCATTTCTGAACCGGCGGCTTGTGGAGCCATGGTGCTTAGGTGGGATCCCCCCTAAGTGAAGGGGATGGATATCATGATCTGGGGTCTGTGTTGATCATGTGCTGTATTGATTGCTAATCGAAACAACTGCTGAAAAGGCAGGATTGGGAATGAGAGAGCATGAAAAGGAGTGGGTGGAAAGGCAATCAACTGTGGCTCCTTACCCCGGTCTGCTACTTACCAACATTTCTTCAGAATAAGGAATTATGTTTCTTTGAATGCTGTACAAAAAGTATCTTTGTTCTTTCAGCATCAGTAAAATACGCCAATCCTAAAACCAGTGTTTTTTTATGACAGCAGAGTGAAAGTGGGGCGTGAACGCAGCACGTCGACTCGTGGCAGGCTGCACCACTGCGGACGCCACAGCGGTTGTCTTCTGAGGCGTTTGTGTTTTGTGAGCTGTGACAGAGAGCTATTGAGGGGCACGTGGCTCTTCTATGTCGTTCGGGGGGCCGGTGGCCGCTGCACTGACCTTTGACACCCCCCACTCCTGCAATGGCTTTCATTGTTAGTGGAGGAGCGAGATACAGGAGGAAGAGGGGATAGATGACCCTTCGGCTCAGTGCGTTAGGAATCTCCCTCCCCCACAGCCTCACCCCTCCAATCCCAACACCCCGCCCCTCACACACTCTCCACCTTATGCCGATCAATGACAGTTTCATGTGGCTTCTCTGGGCCTGCAGTGACGTGTGTCCTATTGATTTATCGACATTACTCCAGGCAAGCGAACCCAGAAGCCCCCCTCTCTCAGTAGGCAGCCAGGCTCCAGCCCAGCAGAGGCATACCTCCCCCTGCGCCGGGTGGGCCCATGCCAAGTCATCCGACTGTACCAGTCTGTGGAAGAGGCGGCGCATTAGCTGCACACGATGGAAAAGTATTTAAATATGGATGCATGTGAGTGTGTGTCACAGACAGTGCTTTTAAGCTTCACCCCCCCTCGTCCCCTCCCTCTGCCCTTTTGTCTCCTAAACTCCACGAGACATGTAATAGGGACAATGAGTGAGACACCCTGGCACTCACAAATGCATTTACTGTCGCCTCTGATTTCCAGAGGCAACTATTCCAGTTTTATAGCTAAAAGGTTCCTTTCTTTCATCCGTGTCAGTGTCATGCCTGTGTGGCTCATCCTCATGGCCATTACTCTCATTTGCCTCTTCCTCTCTTTTACTGGGGGGGCCCAGATCGGCCCATCCTTTTACACTCTGCCCCCACCCCTCGGGGGCTCTCCTGTGTCCAGTGAAAGGCCAGTGGATTCAAGGGAGGGGAGGGGGGCAGCTGGACACTCCCCGTGGCCCGGCCAGTCACTGATGTGGGGGGCTGTAGAAGCCAGCAATCCAACACCATTAGGAGAGGACTGTGGAGTCGGCAGCTGGGCCTAAAAAAGACAAGGGGGCGGGTGTCATAGGAGGCTCAGAGATCAGTGACCTGGCCACAGTGTCCAGCTGGGGGGTCATTTCACAGCCCACCTCCAGCCACGTGCTGGATGACCATCTGGGGATCTACAAAAAAAAGAAACCCTCAACAGAAGTGGAATCCTCGTCTTGCAGGCACCGACGGCAACAAAAGTCAAGAAATCTGTCAGTGTAATCTGGGGTTAGGTGGGAGGGGGCACTGCAGCTGCACATCTACCCTTTCATTTCATGCAGGACAGAGTTTACCTCTACTACTGCTCTGGCTTCTTCCGCCACAAATATTGGTCAGTTTGTTGATTGAAACTCTTATATGGAGTTCCAGCTGCAGCAGAACTGGAAATTCTGGAAACGTCAGAGAAAAAAGTCTTTTTGTTTCTTGCTCTGACGGAATAATTCAACAATAACACAACAGTAGTGCTCTATGCGGCATTTTGAGTGTCCAAACAGTGTTAAAACATATTATCTAATAATCATACTACGAGTTTGAGTTCAATGTAAAACAAACACAGAAATGCTCAGAACTTTAAAAGTTTCACTCTGTTATTATGAGGAGCAGCCATATTGAAATGATGACGCTCAGGTATAGTCGTGTTACATCTAGGCCCGTTTCAGTTGATACTTCCAACTCAAAAGTCCAAAAATCCGACCTTCAAGTACAACTAGAACACAGCATTTGTGTTATTCTCAGCAATTAGTCCCAAAGAATGAAGCAAATATCAAAAGAAACTGATCTCAATATGTGTAAAATAGACATAGTTAAAGCCATTTTTTCTGTTTTTAATATATATTTAATAATAGATATCTGTTGTTTGGCATCTTTGAATTCTCTATGAGCTGCATGTTCAGTTTGCTGAATCTGAGATGAGAATGGATTAGCATCAGTTTACCACCCATCTTTCCCCTCCTCTGCTTCTTCTATCTTCAGCCCACCTTTTTCACCCATCGTTTTCATCATCCTCTCCTTCTCCCACAAATCTTTTTGTCTTAAACTGTTTAAGGTGATTGAATTCGGCCCATCCTCCCACTCCGATCAGAAGGGATCAGAGGTTGCTGACCCCACCCTGATGTAATGACAAACCCTTCATTATAAATAAAGGTCCTGCTAAACAGATCAGACCTTTTTAGATGTTAAAAATCATTTTATAATCTTTGGGAATTCTTTAATCCCTTTAACATTTATCATTGTTTGAATGAAAGTAATCTTTGTGTTCATGTCTGATAGGTTTCTAATCTGATTCGTATAGACCCGTGTCGAAATAATCCAAAGTATGAGCCAGGCGAGGATTGGCGTGGTGGACTTATTGTTCTCAGAGACATGGGACTCCTCCTGTGCGCTGAAAGAAATTCATAACTGGTGGAGGAGCGGAGTGGGCTGCAACTGTGCACCACTGTAATCTTTGGTCAGCACTTCTTCATGGCCAGTACTGCGAGAGGGAAGAAATCCTCATCTGAAATTTGATTAATTGCTGTCTCTCCGCCTCTCAATCCAAATATTGGTGGAAATGGAGGCCAGTTGACAGGACAAATACATCAGACACGAGAGCTGCAAGCCCCTGGCAAGCAGAGGCATTTCTTATCCTGTAACAGGATATCCACATACAGCGAGGTGTGGAAAAGTGAGAACTGCATCGTCTTCATTTGGCCATAACAAGGGAAAGGGGGGGAGTAGTAGGGGAGGGGAAGTCAGCCAGCCAGCCAGGCAGCTCTCTGGGTTGGGCTGAGGCGTATCGATTGATTTCCCAATAGCCTCTGGTCCATGAGCGGCGAACCCTGGCCCCAGTTGCTAGGTGACCACACCATCCAAGATGGAGAGAGGGGTGATGAAGGGTGACAGCAGCTCTGAGGGTCAGCAGGGCCACTGGTCATTCTGCAGCCCCTCAGGGACGCTCCGGACATGCAGATAATGCAATGAAGCTGGACATCAGCTTGTAGCGAGAGAGAGAAAAAAAAAAAAACGGGCAAAGCAGAAATATAAAGAAAAGGACATCAGAGAGGAGAGAGCGCCGTCCACCATTTTCGTTTCCGCGCGATCAATGCAGAGTCGGCGAGAAGCGATACGGCTACAGTATATTTATACGTTTAAGACGCATCTTATGATCTTATGGCAAAAGTAAGATCAAAAGGCAGCTGTTAGATTCTTTTTATGGGAAGTTTCAGGTTTCACATCAGAGAATTTTCCACAAAAAATAAATTCCATGAAACATATTTATGGCCCCCGCGTGATTTCCAAACGACCCTAGACCATATATGAAAATATTGATTTGACAAACCAAGGGCTATTCAAATAGTCATAGTTCAAAATATATTGCCTAAATTTGGAGGCAGAGGATATTGGCTTTCCTGTATCGGAAAATATTAAAAGACCAAAGCAATTCATGTAGTTTACCAGGAGGTTCTTTGCTCCACATTAAATCCTGTCAACATACACACGCAGTCATTTTATTAAACCAATTGATTTACAAACTGATTGCAGGCACGTCGAATATTTTACAGATTTTACAAGTGTGATGTTGGACTGGGTAGCCTCTTCTTTTTATGTCACAGTTTTAAATAATTGCCTAAGTTCTTCAGCGTAAGCGGGCAGAATAAATCCTCAGTGAGAGTGCTGGATATATGTGCAAACAGTGAAGAGTACAAAAGAAAAATTCTGTAAACATGAAGTGGCCATAATCTATATCACATATTCCACAATGATACATGATACTGGAGCGCTTTTCTACATATCGATTGTTCCACTGCGCGAGTGAAAAATGATACGAAGGGAAAGGGAGAAGAAAAAGAGGAGTCAGGAGGAGGAGGAGGAAGAGAAGAGGACTGGGGGGGAGGAGGGGGGGTATAAACTGGAAGACAAATGTAAAAGGTTCTACATCACACTGTAAGCTCAGTACTGGAGTAAAGAAAAGTTACCAGAAGGCAAAAAGCAGCACAGAAGGGGGGGTGGATGATGTGTTTTGGGTGAGGGTCACGGGGAGAAACCCATTCAGCGGGTTCCTGAAAGGCCACCTTGCATTTCGGCTGCTGCCTGTGTTGTTCCTGTATGAAGGATTTCCCTTCATCCTGTGCCATGCCTCTCATGTCCTCCTCAGAAGGAGCCTTCATGTCTGTTGGAGTTCCATATCCTGAGGAGGGAGGACTTTATGTGTCTCTCTGTGTGTGTTTTCTCTGTTTTTGCCTCCCACCCTCCCATCTATTAATAATATTTTAGGGGGGGAAGATACATGGGGGGAGATAGAAGTTGATGTTTTGCTTTGGTACTGAGGCGAGATGTTTCTCTGCTCGCAGCCTTAAGCTGTGCAAACATTCCACTTTTAAATATTCCCTTCCCCAGCGATTTCAAACTATCTCGTGCCCTAAAGGGCTAGCATGGACCTCCCTGGCCAAATATCCACATACCTATAACAGCAACTGGCAACTGAATTTTTTAAATGGTGAGGGTGTAGGGCCTGCGTGGCTGGAGAAAGAGTGAAAGAGGAGATCAAGGAGGGAGTGAAAAAAATAGAAGACAGATCAAACTGTGTCAGGAGGTTAGCAGTGTCATTATAAGGATCCTATCTTTTTTTAATGCTTAAAAGTTGGCTTTTTTAAATTATCTGAAACTTTAAGAAGCTATTTCTTTTATTTATATCTGCAGCTGTGTTTCTTCCTGCACCATTTCACCATCTGAGTAAAGCAATCCATGTTTTTCTGTATGTGTAATTTCAGCTCAGAAAAAAAGCATTAACCCATCCTCCCCTTTTGTTACTTTGGATAATGTGCAACTTTTTATTTTGTTTATGGAGTGCATACCAGCATAACCTTAATCGTCTTCTGACCTGGAAGTTCCGCAGGAAAATTAAACCAGTTGGTCTTGATAAAAGGCGCCGCCGACTGAAAATTGACCCGTTTTACTTTGCTCTGACAAAGCAGCATTTATCTGAGCCGGCCCCGGTTAGGCCTGCAACTTCACTCGCATTTGAAATGCTGATGCACGGCAAGCACAACAGAGGCAGAAATTTGTTATCTAAACCCTTGACCTCATCGCACCCCAGAAGGATACCGCATGCGCGGAGATGTTAGGGAGCGACGGGTAAATATCTGACCCCTGCTGCGTTTGTGGTGGGAGGGAATTAGCAGGCGGCAACGTGGCAGAGCAGAGCAGCAGTTTGCAGATCAAACGGAGAGATGCTGCTCATATGTAACAAAGAGGGATGCACGGCTCCAGTCGACCGCCTCCACTTCCAAGCTCGGAATGAAAACAAATGGTTATATGAAAACAAAAAAAAAATGAAGATGACAGTGAAAACATGGTGTCAATAAGAGGAAACATATAAACAGCAGCCATGTTTGACCCAAGAAATCCTCCTCGTTTATTTGAGCTGGATTCAAGTCTGATCTCTCCCTTCCACATCTCCATGACCCACATATCAACAACAGGACAGTGTAGTTCACAAGTTACTTTTTGTCATTTAACCAAGCAACCAGTGCTGGTAATATTTCTCCCAAGTATAGATTTTGCTTCATTTCAGCATCATTTTCTCGTTTCTTGAAGTCGAGAAGGCCCCAATGCTTTTCCTTTACCCCACGGTGTGCAGGAAGTAAAATTTTATAGTCTTGTTTTGTTGTCTTTAAAAGAGCTTTCTAAGTAAAGTGGCTTGACTGAATTACCTTTAAGGGCCTCTTAATCCAAGACGGTGTTTGTCAGTGTGTTCCTGTGTGTCTGTGTTTAGCAGCGCGGCGTGAGAGAGAGAGGGGGGAGGAGGAGGTGAATGGAGATCGTATCAATCGCCTAGCCAGGCCATTGAATGTATTGATTAGTTACCTTTCTTATTAACATGCTGATTAAAGAGAGAAGGGAGAGGCAGAGAGAGAGAGAGAGAGAGGGAGGCATACGAGGCTGCACACGAGCACACTCCTCGCCTCACCTCGGACGGATGAAGAGGAGGCAGCAGCCGCCATCGGAGGCAGGAGGAGAAGGAAAAAAAAAAAGGGGGATGCAGAGTGGATTTAACAGCCGGCGCGGCGAAAGGGAAATCGGGGGGAATATCTGAGGAGGGGAGGAAGAGGAGGAGCAGGGGAGAGCTGCGGGAAGCGGATGCAAGGAAGAGGAAGGCGAGGAGGAGGAGGGGGGGGAACAGAGGGGAGTGGATGCAAAGGTGGGGCCGACCTGACTGGAAATCCAAGGATGGAAGAAACAGAGATACCCCCGCTGCCTTTGATCCCCCACCGAGTTACACCGGCTGACTGGCTGCAGAGACTGACACACACTTTTCAGCTGTGAGACAAACACGTCTGCTTACACACACACACCTGCATCCTTTCTGACACACACACACACACACTCTGAGACAACAGGCCTGTGTAAATGCATGCATGAACTGCAGATAAAGTGTTTGTGTTTTTCAAATGTTACAATGATGCAGGAAGGGTTTTCTTCAGGATGCAGTGATTTGGGAGAAAATTGTCCTCCATTTCAAACGATGACAGGAAAGTGCTGAGGTGGGCGGTGGTGGTGGGGAAACCTGAGATGCAGATTTGTTCGTTTGAGTCGAAGCATCTAAATGCGTCAGTGTTTCTGCAGGTCATGCAAGTCCGAATGAGTGATTATCCAAAGAACTGAATTGGATCAGAAACGAGACATTTGCATGATGTCATTACTGGGAGGAGAGCTTTGTGTACGATCATGTGGCTGCAGCAACACAAACACCTGCTGGGTTTAATGTGGATGGGGAATCCGTGCATGCATTTCAGGCCTGGTGTTGCTTTAGATAATTGATTTTATTTACAATTTGAAACAAGTCGTTATGAATTCTGTCAAGTTATGCATTGCAAAACATGAAATTAAACATAAAAAGGGGCTAACCTGAGCAGAACCAAACAGTGCTGTTTGAATGAATTTCCTGCAGTGGCTGTCCGGATGTATTGATATGTGAATCGGAAATGCAGATATGAGCTCAATGTAAACAAATCATCTGAATCCACCGAAAACCACGTGGAAGTTTGAGTCACGTGACTGACCTTCATTAGGCTGTGTAAACAAATATGGCCGTAGGTTTACTGTTTGATGTGTGTGTTTCCACACAGGCATCTAGCATATTCTGCTTGTAAATTTTAAGTTTAAGGACTTGTTAAACGTCGACGTGAGTCCAATATTGAGCTGATTTAAGATTTTTTGGTTGTTGTTTCGAGTGCTTTATGAAATATATCTCAAAACAAACAACAAAAAAGGTCAAAACAACAGCAAAATGTTTTCAAAAAAATTAACTTTGATTTTAAATTACTTTAATTCCACATTGAAGCTTTTTTTTAAATTGTGAGATTATTGCATCAAAGGACAGCATTCTAGAATATGATCAACACATGCAACAAAAACATAAATCTTCAAAAACTGATTCATTTAAATCCTTATTTATGTTGTTTTATCAGACTGAACCAGTGTTTAAAGATGCTTATTTAAAAAAAAATACAAAATACTCACATTTTAGTGTCCTCAAATTAAAGATCTATAGGCAAAGTTTGAAAACAGCTGCACTTTCGTTTAATTATGGAAACGGCAGATTTGACTGAAAATAAGTCAATAATCGTAGCATTTATTAAAAAGCTGTTGGGATGTAGACATTTTGAGGTATTTATGCTCAGATTTCAGAGTGCAAAGTTGCATTTAAGTTTTGCCTGTTATTACTCCTGCAAATGTTCTGTAGTAAATTATTTCAAAGCTGATAAAGTTCATGAAAAGCTGTTTTAGGTCTGATTTCATACTTTATTATTCCCTTTAAAACCTGTTTTTCAAACCTGGATTGCTGGGCTTTATTGCCTTATAACCACTAATGGTTTAACTTAAAAACAAAACAAACAAACAAAAAAACTTGGACTGAGCTCTGACACATGATGAGGGAAAAGAAATAAACTCAGACAAGCTCCAACTTATCGACCTTTGTACCCTCTGGAGCTCCACTTTGCATAAATTAAACACTATTTCTTTTTCTTTTTGCCCCCCCCCACCCCACACCCACCTCCCTCGGGTCGGACCGCGAACTAATTTCATTTACATAAAGAATGCAGAGCCCAATTACACAGGGAGATATTTACATTTTTTATGAAAAATGGTTGTAGGGCAAATGGGAGGCTGTTTAAAATGCGCGGATCGATACGAGCTGATGCGCGCTCATGGAGGAGGCGCGCTCACAAACACACACACACGTCCCTTCAGTTTCACAAAAAAAACATACAAAAATGACTATTTTTATTTCCTTAACCTCATATTCCTGCATTTCTGTTTTATTTAAATAGTGGTTGTTTATTAAAAAAAATTTTGAAAACACTCATCAGGTTAGTTTTTTTTTTCTTATAGTTTTAGATTTTTTTTTCTTGCTCATGAAACCAGTTTTGAGTATTTTAAACAGCCCCCTCCCTCCCCCTGTTGTCGCGGCTCCAGCAGTTATTGAACTGAGTGAATTAAAGGAGGGAATTTGCATTAATCCTGATCTGATCGATGAGAACATTATTCACGCTGCGCAGTCCGTTTCCACTTCGCGGCGTTACACCATCATTACAGCGACTAAATCTGCAAATAATAGAAGGGAAAAATAATCAGATTTTCATCCATTCATTTCCAGCAGCAGCTCCACTGTTTTACATCTTCGACTTGATGAAGGAAAGCTGAGCACCAGGATTTGATCACATCCGTTTTGATTTTTTTTTTTTTTTTTTAATCTTTTATCTTTCAGCCTGATCTTGAAATTACGAGGTGTGGAAAATAATTAGTTGCTTTAAAATTATTTATGAAATGATTCCCTCTCCTCCTGAGTTTCTTCTGAATATAAAACGTGAGTGAGTGTGTTACAGGAAGTGTGTGTTCGCAGTAGGCCGCAGATTTAATGCAGATGAGCTGCAGGAAACAGAAGCGCTTTTCTTTTTCTTTTATCCATTAAATTAAAAACAGTGCGTGGAATAAAAACGGAATCTCTTAAATATAACTTTTTAAAAAAATTCTATGCTGCTTTGAAGATGAATCAGATTAAAAGAAAATCCACCTGCACGTGACTCTGAAGCGGTTTTGCAGATTAACGCGTCCTTCAGCTCAAAATGATTCAGTTTAGTTTTTTTTACTTCGATGTTGATAATTTTACCATCATTAGACCACAATTATTATCATTTTTATCTCAATGTATGCTTCTGTTATGTCTAATCCGGCCAAACTATTTGACTTATTGATTATTCATTGTGATCTGTAGCGCCTGGTCACGTGACAATCATTGATTTGTTCGATTTGTTTTGGGAAAGATAGAAAAGGAGGCAATAACAAGGAAATAAATAAAAACAGAACTTAAAGAATTTCATTTGAAACAAGAAGGATGTAAAAAATTGTATTTGAACCAGTAAATGTCATTTATTCTTTCAGACTAAAATAAAGTGAATTTTATCGAATCAATATTTTTATTTTTGTCATTTTAAGATACATATTTTGCTTCAGTATTCAGCTATTTTTAATCAATATTTTTTTTTTTATTTTTACTCAAACACATAACTTGCAAAATGACAAAGAAAAAAATCCACAAATCGATTTAAAACATTTCTAAACTGGTTTATTTAGTCAATTGTTTTTCAAAACATCCTTTAAATGAATAATTCTTTTGGAGTATCTGTAAAAAAAAAACATTGGATGTATCAGAAACGGTGCTTCAGCAAAAATAATGTTCCTTTTTAACCTTGTCTCTGTCTGTGTGTGTGTGTGTGTGTGTGTGTGTGTGTGTGTGTGTGTGTGTGGGTGTGTG
>JAUBOC010000048.1:3870606-3881537 GCA_032275365.1 Anablepsoides cearensis
GTGTGTGTGTGTGTGTGTGTGTGTGTGTGTGTGTGTGTGTGTGTGTGTGTGTATGTGTGTGTGTGTGTGTGTGTGTGAGAGATAGTAGTTATTGTAAACAAATCCTTAATATATAATTTTTCATTTTGTTTAAAATCTTAAATTAAATAGCTCCAAAAGCCAAATAAAATGTTGCCACTGTACATCAGCTGCAGCTCTGACATCATTCAACAGAACAGAAGAGACATGTGTGTTTTAATAAAAAGAACTTCAAGAAAATTAAATTATTATCCTGTTATTGCTGAAGGACGTGTTGATAAGATACCACACAAACACAAACTATCATTTATAATATAGTGTAAACGTTTGATCATAGGAGTTTTTTTTTTTTCAATGAGCTTATTTGTAAAGTTGTCCTCATTTCTTATAAATTAAAGACTTTTCATCAGTTTTGGTTTTCTTTTCAAAAATAAAGGATGAAAATGTTGATTCCTGAATGTTTTGTATCTTATACGTTATAATAAATTTACCTGAAATAAATGTGCCTCTTTTATTCATTATCAGTTTGTTTCAGTGTGTGTGTGGGTTTGTGTCTCTGTGTGTGTGACCTTAACCTAAAGTGATTTATGTTTCAGTAAGTTGATTTAATTTTTAGAAAAGAGCAAATAAACTGAGGCTACTTCAGCACCTTTTTAGCCTTCAAATTAGTTTTAATTGTTGATATTATCTTTCCTGAAACACGCTGTAAAAATGTAATTTGGATGATTTTTTTTTCCTCTGTTTACTTCTTCAAGCAGAGTCAATGTCTGATTCAGAGCTGCAGCCGCGCGCATGCGCCCCATTACTTGTAATTTCCCGATAAGTGATTGGGTTCTCTGTGTGATTAAACAGATGATGTGAGGGAGTGAAACGTCTTTCTGTGTTTCCCTCCATCCAGCTGCTGCGGCTGCACCGCGGTGCATGTCGGGGATGTTTGCAGGCCTTCCGCTCGTGCATTCACGGCACGTTTGTGGCTGCAGAAAATACCTTCTGCCGCGGCTCATTTTCTCCGTCTCTATAATAAATATGAATTTATGAATCCTGACAAGCCACAGGCTAGAAGAGTCGTCTGTTCAGAGAGGAGCTGCTCCACTTTCTCCATCCTTAATCAGCGCGAAGGAGAAAGAAAGAAAACTAGAAAGCAGTTTTCCGCCTCATCTTCTGTTTGTTTTCCAGCTCATGCCTGGTCATTTTAAGGTCGTAACACCTGACCTTGGACCTCTTTGTTTCTGCTGCTTGTAATAATGCCATGCAGGGTTTGATGCAGCCCCCGCAGCCTTAAAGGTATTCATTGCAAAACATGTAATCCAATATAAAAATATATATAAAGTAAATGGTGCAGTTTGACAGAGCTGACTTCAATAGTTTTCCAAATATGCAATTCTGATTTGTGGGTCTGCAATAAATATAAACAAAGACATTTTATCTGCATACTTTGACCCAGCAAAGCTGAGTGTAAATACAATGCATCAGAATGTTTTCATAAAAGACTTTTCCAGAAATTACCATGTTGGCTTTTTTCAGACACTATATGATACTAATATACTATACTAATAATATTTTGTTTAATTTGTTTTTTTTAACTGTTTTCGTGATATTGCAAAGAGCATTTAAAGCATGAACAGTTCAGTCAGTGAAGGCTGCACTTCTCTCATCAAAATAGTAATACTGAGCTGCTCCGACTTCCTTCTATTATTTTAAAGTAATTCAATTTAAAGTATTCAGTTAAAGGTATTAATTTAAATACCAAAAAGAAAAATCATAAAGTAAGAAACAAAATTCACATATTTTTCACCTACTAATGATTAAGGTGTCTATAAAATGTAAGGACAATGTGTTGAAAACAGGTGAACAAGGCGGCATCCAAGGAGAGGATGATTGGGATGAAGACTTTAATACATAATGCATAGATTTTTTTGGGGGTAAAATATGCAGATAAAAAAGGCTTTGTTTACATTGAGTGCAGACCCACACACCAGAATTGCATGTCAATAAATTTGGAAAACTATGAGTGTGAACGCTCTCAAACTGCCACCATTTGATTTAATTTAGGGTAACATTTTTTAAAATGTTTGAGTTCATATTTTACAATAACTCTCTTTAATAGTTTATCCCAATGAGAGAGAAGTGACTCTGGTGTTTAAACTTCTTGTTTTCAGCGCAGAGTTCCAGCTTCCTGTTGGCTCTGGGTTGCTGAAGATATTGCAGTCATAACAGACCCACACACTGAATGTCTCGCCGGTGCAGGACCCACCGGGTAAAAAGTTGGGACGCTATAGACTCTAAAAAAAAACTTAACAAATCCCAAATAAAGAAAACAATATATGTATGCTGTATATTGAGACGCCATTGCAGGTCGTGTGTCAAGTCTGCTTTTACGCATTTTCCAGCCAGCCCCAGTACATGAACTTTCACCTCAACCTCTGAAGGACCTTTTTTTTTAAAAGCTTGTATCTGTTGACCATTTTTACCTCCAGCTACTCGCCAGCCATCCACGCACGCATCCCTCCGTGCGTGCTGGGGCGGATCGATAGGGCAGCATCTGCTCCGGGAAGCCGGCGGTCCCACACCGCGCTGCGCTGCGCTCCTTCCAAGCGCCAGAACTGGTCATCTCTGAAAATTAAACTGACAGACACATATGATTAGTATGCGCGCTCTGCCTCTTTGCTTTCTGTCTGTCTGACTCTCTCTCTTTTTTTCTTCCTATCGAGTTGGGCACGCGAACATGCACGCACGCGCAGGCCTGTCCACACATACAACATGTATATTTATTCATTTACGCATGCTTTAAATGGATAAACACGTGGACACGCGCGGACTCAGGTAAAAGCACGCGCGCGGAGGCCCATACGCACACGTGCGCTCTCATTCAGCTTCTTGCAGAATTCTACGCACTCGCAGAGCAGGTTGTTTGTTTGAGGTATTGTGAAGTGCGTGGGGCCTGCTCTGTGGTGCAGCAGCAGGACGCGGCTCTTATGGAAAAAAAAAGCGGTGGGGGTGGGGGGGTTGCATTGATTTTGTGCAGGGACTTTCCAGAATGAAGTGATTGAACAAAGCGGAGAGTGCTGATTAGAGAGAAAAACAAGAGCGTCACCCTAACAGACATTTAAGGGTTAATTGTCTTTAAAAACGAATAAAATAAATAAATAAATAAATAAATAAATAAATAAATAAATAAATAAATAAATAAATAAATAACAGGAGGCGCAAAAAGAGAGCGAGAAAAAAAGAAAAAATCTTGAATATTTCATTGTAAAAACACATAAAATACTAAACGAGGTGTTTTTATTTTACATAACAATAATCTTTAAACTTAAAAACTCTGAAAAAAACGTGTGTTTTTATATTATTTCCATCCTAGATTACAGTACATTTTGGATATATCTCCATAAAGTTGCACTGTGACAAAAAGCAGCAGCATCACTTGTTACATAAAAGGACCAATGCAGCTTTAAAACATTCAATGATTAGACGCCATCAACGGCGAGAAGCCCGCGCATCATTCAGAAGTTGTGCATGAAATGAGCAGAAGAAGAAGAAGGAGGAGGTGGAGGATGAGCTTTAACCTGTGGGGTTATGAGAAAAGGAGCATCTCCACCTCCGCACTTCCCCCGCCTCATCCCCCCCATCGCTCCCCTTCCCCCCACCCCGGAGAGAAAAGGGTTAATTGGAGTAGGAATTTCATCGCACATCTGTCAGATTTTTAAGGCCGTGACGCACTGAAAGCTGGGAGTCAATGTGAGCCGGGGGGAGGGGGGGAAGGAGTTGGTGGTGAGATCGATGAAGTGGCAGGCAGAGGGAAGAGGAGGAGGAGGAGGAAAATCTCACGAGATAATGAAAGAAAAAGAGGAGAGCTGCTCCAACACAGAGTGAAAACAGGAGCTCAGGCGTGGAGATTTTTTTTCCTCCCAAAGAAGGTCTGAAAGCAAAGCTGGGAAAAAAAAACGGAGACGGAAAAGAGAGAGAGGGAGGGTGAAGCGCGTGAGGTTTGTCAGTAACCGACGGTTTTCTTTTTTATTTTTGTATTCCTGTTTTTTTTCTGTGTGTGCGCTGTGGATCGGTGAATGTAGCACCCCGGGGCGCAGCGGACCAATTGTGTGAATCTGTAGGTCTGCTCGGCGACACACAGTCGGAGAGATGCGCAGGGCGGACAGCAGCCGCGGACGCGCTCTGAGAACTGGATAAAAAAAAGGTAGGATTACGAATCTGTTCGGAACCATTCAGTCAGTGAATTAATGCCAATAAAGTAGAAACGCATCGCTAATTTGCAGCGTTCACCACGCGGGAGCTCATTTATAACTTTAAATAATAACATTATTTTATAAAATCCTAAATTCTATCATATAAGGTGCTAATTTCGAGTTCTCATGTCTTTATTATTGTGCTTCCCGCTGATTATTTGAGCCCAATTGACTTAAATGCGCCTATTATTGTTATTGTTTACCACGCATGTGCGTAAAATGAAGTCTGGAGAAACGTAATGCGGCTGTTTTCTTTGTCTTTAATGATGGAAGTTTGAGACTTGGGTCTGTAACAGCGCTCGTCTTGTCTCACGCAGGCACAAAAGGCACAAAAACGCTTCTGCCAGGAGAACAGCTGAGCACCAAAGACAAAACAGCGTTCAGATGCACAAGTGAAAATAAAAGAACCAGTCCAGACTCCTCATGCTGCTGCAAACTTGTTTTCTGGGAGTTTGAGGGAGTTTGAAGACAGTACTTAATGTTATCAGATAATTAATTAGACACCCCATAAGCCCGGAAATCAATTAATTCACAAATCAATAAATCCATAGTCTGGTGTAACACGAGACCTTCCAGACTGTTAGCCTGGCTGTTGAACAACAATAACAAGAGGACAGCAACAGCACACGAAGAGAGAAAAAAAGAAGCTTTTATTTGCTGAAATTTAAGATGGATGGGGGTCTAGGGGAGATGTCCCTCCACAGCCACTCTGATCTGGCCCACAGCCAGGACGGCAGGGCCATGCTGCACTCGCGGGACCTCTCGGCTGCCTTCCCCAGGCCCTCCCTCGGGAGCTCCTCCATGTCTCTGGAGCCGGAGCCCCGCGCGCCAGGCTACGACCACTCCATGTCGGCGCTGGGCTACAGCGGCGACTCCCCCTCCGGCGCCGGCAGCACCTACACCACCCTGACCCCCCTGCAGCCGTTCGACGATAAGTTCCACCACCACCACCATCACCCCTGCCTCCCTGTCAGCAACGTCATCGGCAGCTTCACTCTCATGCGCGAGGATCGAGGCCTCGGCACCAATTTCTACAACCCGTATGGCAAGGAGCTGGCCATGACCCAGAGTCTGTCGCCCCCCACCACGGGTTCAGGCCTGGGATCCTCCATGCACGGCTATGGTGGTCTGGGCAATGGCTCCAATGGCAACAGTGGACAGATGCTCCACAGCGGTTATGATGTCCACGGGGGTAGCCTCTTCTGCCGAACGTCAGATTTTGGCCGAGAGATGTCCCCACCGGGCCTGGGAGGAGGCGACGTGTCAGTCGGGCATCAGCTGAACAAAATGGAAGCTCACCAGCACAACCCCAGCCACCACCCTCACATCTACAGCCAGCACTACCAGCCTCACCACCACCCAAGCCAGCAAGTCACCAAGATGGGTGAGCACCTCCACTCCTCCTCGTCCGCCGCGTCCTCGCCCAGCGAGGGCATGCTGCCCGGCTCGCAGGGCGGCGGCGGGGAGGAGATCAACACCAGGGACGTGGCCCAGAGGATCATCACCGAGCTGAAGCGGTACAGCATCCCCCAGGCCATCTTCGCAGAGAGGGTTCTCTGCAGGTCACAGGGCACGCTGTCCGACCTCCTGAGGAACCCCAAGCCCTGGGGCAAGCTCAAGTCTGGCCGCGAGACCTTCAAGAGGATGTCTCGTTGGTTGCAGGAACCCGAGTTTCAAAGAATGGCCTCGCTCCGGCTGGAGGGTAAGATCTGTCTTTGCTCTCTGTATGCCTCACACATCCACCTTCACCTTCACACAGAAAGCACAACAACAGACACACACTTTCCCCTTGTTTTCCCCAAACACCACCCTTCTCCATGTCTTCCAAAAAAAAATTCTTTTCTTCAGCGATCAGTATGCGGCTCAGGTTCATACATGAGGAAAAGCAAAAGCATCATGCGGATGTTTCTGCTCTTCACTCTGAGAATGTACAACTGGTTCAGCTTTAATCTCATCAGGTATTGATAATAAGAACTTTGCAGCACATTAAGGACAGTTTGAGCCAAAAGAGGGCCATGTGTTCTGTTCTTTTGTTTACTTTGTTCCCAAACAGCACCTATTGATTTGTACAGTGGCTCCAAAAGAGAAAAAAAAAAAGCCTCAGACATTTGCCCTCTTCTCAAATGAAGCATGAAGATCAACTTGAGCAGCGGTTGGCAATTTAATCGTTTTTTGAGCCCACGAAATGATTTGAACAGATATGCCATTCTGGAGCGATTGATTAATTTGAGCAGTGATTTATATCTGCTCAGCGCCTGCCTGAAGTTGGCTTGGCACGGCACCTGATGCAAATTAGACTTGAGCTTTTGCCAGACGCCTTTTATCAACATCGTCACCCAGGCAATTACCGTGGAACTAAATACAAATGTTCTGCTCGTGGGAAGCCCCCTCGCAGGTTTGTGGAGTTTGGAAAGAGAGAGAGAGAGAAAAAAAAAAGAAAAATCAGAAATTGTTGCCTAACTGCAGGTGTGTTTATGCTCACCGTTTGAGTGAAAATGAATTGGCAACAGTTCTTGGTTTTGTTTTCAGTCTTTCCAAATCCAATAGATTTGTGTGTTTTATGATTTGATCAGACAAAGCATGCAGTTTAAACTCTTCTAAAGGAAAACGTTTCAGCCGTTTAGTGATACTCGGGGAATTAGCAGGCTTGCTTGATTGTATTTGTACAGATTTCAAAGAGTAAAGATTTTTATTTTGTTGAAAGGCACATTGTAATTTGCTGCTTGACATTTAATATTCTTCGGGGACATGGACTGAAGACACAACAGCACGCTGTACAGTGCCGTGTTACAGTGTCGTCCCTCCACAGGGACCTGGAGGCCCATCTGATACACGCAGCACAGAAAGAAACCCAAGTGAGCACAGTAATATGAGACGAGCGCAGACAACCGTGTGTGTGTGTCTGTGTGTATCTGACAGTGGCGTGCTCACTGCAGGGGTCTGTGAGCCGTACGTGTGTATGAGCCTGCCCAGTTCATCACTGCTCCTCGCTCTCTGTCAGCAGCTCCACTGATTAAGCCCAACAACACAATGGGGTTCATAGGTAATGATTGTGCACTCTTGCAATCCCTTCACAATTATTGATCTTTGATTGTTCAACTCTGAGAGCACATGTGTACATCCTCCATTCAGCAAAACGTCACGGCAATCATGAGCAAAGCTCTTATCTGACGATGAGTTATCTCTGGGTTTTGTCGCGTAATTTGGCTAGAATGCCGGGTTGTTTTAATCCCATCGCCGGGGCTGAGTGGATGATTTCCATGCAAATTATCCTTGCTTAAAGAAAACACACTCATCATGATAAAGCAGTCCTTTGAGCAGAAATCCAGATCCAGTCGCTCGCCTTTATTTGCGGTGTCCCCTTTCTTCATCTTTACAAACACAACATTATTTCAACGAGTCAGTGCTCCATGTCTGAGGAGCCGATCAATCAGAATCATAAAAAATTAAAGCCTACACAGAGAAGTGTTTTAATGTTTGACATTGCTTCTCTCTCTCTCTGCCCCCACACACTCTAAAAGTGCATATTTAGTTCTTGGCAAAGCCACAATTTAGACAGCTCGGCACTTTTCTACATAACCTACTTTCCAAAGAGGGTTTTTTTTTTTTTAACCCCCCCCCCCCCCCCCTCCACCTCCCCGGCCAACCCCCTTTTGTTTAATTACAAGCCTCTATTGATTTCCATGGGAAAGAGCAGCACGCTTTGCCCACACACACCTCGGCCGCATCGGCAAAATCGAGACTTGAATTAGAATGCGCGGTGCCCTGTGCTCCCCAGTCTGAAGACAGCTCAAGTGCTCTCCGCTCCACGCCTCAAGTTTTAAGATGATCCTCCTTAATGCGGCACTCGCCTAAATACATAGAAGGCCCTTTAAAGTCAGCCGGAAGCGCCGTGTTATTTCCATAACCACGTCTCTGCTGTGGAGACCTGCACGGCTCTCCCTGAAAGCTCGACGCACTGTAATTATGGAATGCAGTCGCTGCCATTTTGTCTTTTCAAATAGCCGTCTTTGTGCCGAGACACATTGCAAAACACGGAGAAGGTGATCCTTCGGATTTATCTTGCAGCATCTCGTTTGTGTTCACGCTCTGTGGATTACTGCACTGTATATGAGATGCATCTTCAAGCCAACCTCAGGCTGTGGAGGAGGCAATCAGGATTTAGTCGAAGAAGAAGGCAGGATAAAGACCACACAGCCGTGCTCCGACACTTAAAGTCAAGGAGGGGATCAGAGACTATAACTTTAAAGATGATGGCCGAAGCCCTTGACTAAAGGTCTGAATGAAAAAGAAAGGTCAATGCGGTTTACGTGCCGGCTCCGGCGCCTGCACCACCCCCACAGCCATGAAAACCACAAAGCCTCGTCCACCCCTCGCTGTGTACAGTCCACATTCGGCCGGCGAGGCTCAAAGGTCAGAACTGATTCCCATTTGCATACGAGGGCTCGCTAACAGTTCAACATGGCGTCTGCCGTGCAGCGCCGCGTGAACGGCGTCGCCGTTTTGCTTGTTGTTTTTATTAATTTGACTCTTCCAGCTTCCCCAATCCCAGCACCGAAGGCGTTAACCAGCCTCTGTGGGTCGAGAAGTCTGAGCTGCACAGATTTAATCAATAATTTCTATCAGCCCCTGGCCCAAGAAATCAGCAGGGGGTGGGCTGGGGATGGAGGGGCGGGGGCTGGAAGGAGAGGACAGGGAGGGAAGGAGGCTGGGGGGTGGATTCTGGCTGGGAGGGGGGTTGTAGGTTTAGACGCCGGGGGGTAGGGAAAGGACTTTCGATCACATTTCAGCAACACAAGACAGGGGGCATACATCATGATTAGGGGCTGTTCCCACGATCATAAGAAGCCTATAGGGGAATATTTATATCTGCAGGAGTAGCCCCGGTGCCGGGAATTTATAGCATGGTAATTGTGAGCCTTTTACACATGATTACAGCATAAGGAAGCATTTACTTAATGGTCGTGATCGTGTGTGAGGCGGAGAGCTCGAGATCGGGATGGAGGCGAGGAGAAGGAGGAGCGCAGCAGGACGCGGCGGCTCCTCCAACACACTATAAATCCACGCTACAAGCAAGCTGTTCGGCACTATCATGTCATTCCTTTCATTACTACATGAGCCGAGCGCGCAGCGCTGTACACACCTACATCCCAACCCCCAACCCACAAATATCAATGGTACGGATGGTGTAAAACCCGTGAAAAATGTAGCATTTGGAAAAAAAAAAAGAAAACAAAAAAAAAATCATTTCACTGGTGGTGATATTGACATGCCGCTGACATCTCGGCCTGTTCAGATTTTAATGAGACGTGGTTCGATAACTCTCAGAAATGCAAACGAGCTCTTGATGCCCTAAAAGCTAACAGGCCCCTGTAATCTCAAGTTGACAGGAGTGCATCCCAGAGTCAAAACATTTCCTTCAGATAATGATTTTGGAGCTGAATGTTCACAGGGAATTCATGACCAGATTTATTCATGTCTACTCGAGTACTTAAGTTTCAGAAACTCAGCTGCGATCAAACCCCCCCGCAGGTGCACAACACAGCTTCTCAGGCCAGGGGTCCCACGCCGGAGATGTTGTGACGGCGCTCCTGTGGAAAATGGGAAAGGCGGCTCTGAGGTCACGCTCATTTCTCAAGCACTCCGCTAATGAGAGGAATTTGCCGGTGTGAGTTGGAGGAGCGAAGGCTTCGGTCGTACAGTAAACACCAGCAGCGGCCCTGATGCGTTTCTCAATAAGGAGCTGTAAGCCAATCAATTCAATGTGCCAGAGCTGCTATGAGAGTTAAAGAAAAAAGCAGCATCAGTGGTTTATGAAGTGTAATCTGATAACGTGTGAGAGCTGGACGGAGTCTGTGTGTTTGCTGGAGTTGGAAATATGGAAAATTAAGGTGATTTCTGTAGCTGATGGCACCATCTATGAAAGTCATTTAGCCAATAGAAAGGATTCCAAAACAGTTTTGTGTTTTCTTGACTGAAGCAAAAACAATGAAAAGACTGTTGAGCAAATTTATTTCAGTTATTACAAAAAGTACAGATATTAACTTTGCCAATATGGTTAAAAAAAATTAATAAATAGAAAAACACTGGATTAAGGTTAATTTTTAAAAAACAAACAAACACAAAACTAAGCCATCATCTCTCTTTAAAGTTTGGGTCAGGTGAGGGCTGCTGATGTCCAGGGGTGGCCCACCAAAGCCAAAAGCTACAATTTAATTATAAAAGTTTTATTTTTTTATCCAAAAGCTAAAAACACTGTAATATGGCATTGAGAGTCATCTCAAACTCCAGTGTCTTATTTTTCAGTGAACCTTAATTACTGCCCAGTTGATTAAAGCATCTCTTTTACTCTCATAAGATCATATTTGTAAATATATGTATATTATTCATATAACCTACTGGAACCCTGCATCCTGATATGAGGAGATTGGCTTTCATGATATTTGATTTTGTTCAACTTAGACCTCTTATTCAGTGAACCTCGCTTTGAATTTTTAATTACATAAAATATATTAATATATATTAATACGCCCTTCATGAGCCCCCCATAGTGTTAAATTTGAGCTCTAAAAACCTGAATATCTTATTTCTCTAATATTTGTGACCCATCACATCAAAACGAGGATTAAGTCCAAAAGTGGAATATGGAGAAATAGGCAAATATAGTGTTTT
>JAUBOC010000048.1:3900076-3910514 GCA_032275365.1 Anablepsoides cearensis
AATAGGGGAAATAATTTATTGATTAGTGCTTTAGGGCTTTTGCTATTTTTTTAATTCATTAGTGGATTAGTACTTGCTAAATTTATGGGCTGAATTCAGAAGCACTAACTGAGGTCTTTAAATGTTATTGTTCAACATTGTTCACAGTTGAGGGTGAAAGCGTCACACATTTTGTTCATATGTGTCATTTATCTACAAGGTCATGTGTCAAACTCAAGGCCCATGGGCCAAATGTGGCAGGCAGGTGACTCATTTGGCCCAGCAAGGACACTAAGTGACAACATTCTGCACACAGTAAATATTGTATCATATTGACTGAAGAATATTTTGTGTGTCAACTGGATTATATTAGTGCTTTAAAATGAGCTTTTTGTAAAATGTTCAGTGTGTTAGTGCTTTAGAATTAGCTTCTGGTAAAATGTTAAGTTGTTAGTGCTTTAGAATTAGCTTTTGGTAAAATGTTCAGTGCATTAGTGCTTTAGAATTAGCTTTTGGTAAAATGTTCAGTGTGTTAGTGCTTTAGAATTAGGGGACCTAAAGATTTGAGTTAGTGCTTCAGGGTTAGAGCAACTAATATTTAGATTAGTGCTGCCCACCACTGGATAAAATATAGTCCCACCACTGGATAAATATATTGTGAAGCACTTTAAGAGTTTTATTTTGAAAACTTCACTCACCTACTAACTTTAACACACCTCTGAATTAACAGGTGATCAACAAGCAAATTATCATTTGTCCATTTCTTTTTTATTTATTTGGTTTTGTTTCTGCCTCAGGTGGAAGACTTTATGTATCTGGGTGTCTTACTCTTGAGTGATGGTAGGATGTAGCGGGAGATGGATTGGGACCTCGTCCTCAGTATTGAGAACCTTGCTCCAGTTGGTTGTGGTGAAGAACAAGCTGAGTTTAAAGGCAAAGCTCTCAATTTACTGGTCTACATTCCAACCCTCCCCCTTGGTCATGAGGAGTGGATCAAATACGAAATCCTCAATATTAGCTGATAATAAGCTTCCTCTGTAGGCTCAGTCTTAGAGACAGGGTTGAAAAGAGTCAGTTGAGGAGGTCCATCTGATTAGGATGCCTCCTTTTAGAGGAGTTCAGGTAACATCTCACTGGACTCCCTAGGAACACCCCCAGGACAAGTTGGAAAGTGTCCTGTCCTGGACCCTTTGCCTCTGCGACCCAACTACAGATAACCAGCAGGAGATGGAGATAGTTCTTTTTGTTTGTTTCTTACCCTAAAATGGGAACATTTCGTTGCAAAAACAAAAGGTCAAGAGCGCCTCTGCAATCGCTCTGAGGAGTTCTGTAAATGTTGGCTGCCCAGTGGATCTGGACCAAGGTGCAGGTTAGGATGAATATTTGACCTGGTCTGGACTAAAGGTCAGGGCTGTGTGGAGGTTTTTAGGAGGTCAGTTGGTGGAGGGACAGAAATCTGTAAGCCGGTGCTTAACAGAAAGCCTGCAAGGAATAAAATGTTCAAATAAATGAGCTTTGTGAGACTTTTATGATAGTTTTGAACAGCTTATCTTTGCATTTCATATTTCATATTCTGAATTCCTTAAACACTCTTTAAAAATTCATTTAAAAAAAAACTAACTTTGAGTCTTAATGATTTCAGTGTAAAGTCAGACACCAGCCCCTCATGATCCTCTCACTGCACGCAGGCATTCCTGCATTTCAAACTTATTAATACATTTACAATAATTTAAAATTCTAACAGAGGCTTTTTAACAGAAACTATAAAATCCATCAGTTTGAGTTGCTTTAAACACTTGTAGTTGTCATTCATCATTATATTATTTATCTTATTGACAGGAAAAACTAGATCAGTAAAAGCCTCTGGTCTAAAATAAAAGTGAAATGATCTATATCCTAACGATGCTCTTTGTTTTAGCATCAATAATTATTCAAATGACACATTCACCTTCCAAATGAAAGCTTTATTCACTTTCATTAAAAAACAAAACATCAGTTTAAATCATTAGAAAAGTGCTTGAACAGAAGAAAACTACACACATGATCAGCAGAAACAACAGTACCCACATTGCCCAGCAATATATAGTTTTTATGTGTTTTTAATTCAAAATGTAACAAAAACTATAAAAGACTACAATAAAAGTGATGTTCAATGTGCTGTTGTGTCCCTTAGATTTATTATTTTGACTTAGTGCTTTAACATTAATTCAAAGATTTGAAGTTACCTGAAAAAACATTCTCATGTTGTACAAAAACAGCTTTTTTGTAGCAGATTAGAGTTCAGGCCTGCTGATTTAGAGATGAAATAAAAAAATCAAAAATTACAAATATTGCTTAAAAAAAATTCCAATCAATCATTTAGAACAACATTGGAATCACAGAGGAACATGTAAAAGTCTTTTTATTTCAGACTAAAATGAATCCAGTTGGGAAATCTGTCACGACCGAAGCGTTGGATTGTAGTGGTTTGGCAGTAATCTGTGTAGAGCCTTGGTTCCCTCTGAGCTCGTCTCCTCACATGATGGGGAAGCTGGCCAGGTTGGCGATGCCACACATGTTGCCACGATTCCGCGCCATCAGGACGTAGCCGCTTTTGCCCCAGCTCTCGCCCCAGCTGTCGGGGAAAAGGATAAGGTGAACATCGCCGGCAGTCAAAGCAGCCTTTCAGTTTATCAGTTTTTCACCAAACTCAAAGCCACAGACGTCAAATCAAAACTGCAGGACCACCACATGTCGTACACGGTGAGGAGCCTCACCTGTTCTTGACGATCCAGTACTTCTTCCCCTTTGGGCTCACACCGTAGCCGACAGCCAGAACGGCGTGATTGATGTCTTCTTTGTTACAGTTTTTGTCGTAATAAATGCCTGGAGAGAACAAACACAAAGCAACGTTTAAGGCTCGATTTCTCAACCACCACCATATCTGCAGTGTTGTATAAAGTACCACAAAGTGATACTTTAGTAAAAGTACAAGTATCTTACCAAAAAATTACTTTGGTAAAAGTTAAAGTGTCCTTTAGGAATATTTCTTGAGTAAAAGTCTTAAAGTATCTGATATATTTTTGTACTTGAGTATTAAAAGTAAAAGTATTGATTTAAAATGAGCAGTTAGATTTTCTGTAATGACATTTATTAGGGGGTGACCTCCCCAAACAATGCAGAAATGACTGTATTGTAAAAAAATTAATTCATGTTAAATTTAGGGTGCACTGTTTCAGTTTATATACATATATCAAGGCTGCCCAAACATTTTCCACAAAATGAAAATCTATCTGAGGACTGCAGCCAAATACAATAATATAATTCATGATACTTCTTAAGTACAGTACTTTTATTTTAATGATTATGTCCTTCTGGATTGTGACATGATTTGTTTGTGTACAAACTAATACAGTATCAGAGTTTTATATATTTATACTTCTCATTCAACCACAGTTATATTCACTCTATCTAGGAGGCATAATTTATATGAGTAATATTTATTTTTTACAAAAACAAGCTGGAATGAAAACAAGCAGAAATTTTTATAAAAATAACGACTTTCAACTTCTTGCCCTTTTTTTAAAAGTAAGAAGTAAAAAGTACTGATAATTGTGTGAAAATGTTAGAAGTAGAAGTAAAAAGTAGGCTGAAAAATAATTACTCAAGTAAAGTACAGATGCCCAAAAAACTACTTAAGTACAGTAAAGAAGTATTTACAACTCTGCACATCTGTAAAACATGTTTGTGTTTTTAGGGCTGGTTGGTTGTTGCAACCATCATTTAAGACCATTTCGTTGAATTGATTAAAAATTGTTAGAAATGTGCAAAGTGGGCGGAGCTCACTTGTTTTTTTGGAGGGAAACGCTGAGATTGCTTTGCTTTATCCAGTAAATTTACATTGTTATACAGACTGGATGTATTTGCTCTAAACTTATTTGTGTTAAACTTTTATTTTATGACCAGAATATAGATTTTTCATAAGTTATAAATCTGCTCTTGCAGCTCATTGGATCTGCATATTCTGACATGTTCTGTGTTTTTGCACATTATCTAGTTAAAATGACAGCTTTAACTGCTTGAGGCAACATGAAACAGCAGGTTATTCCTTGGATCAGCTGTTCGCTGACCTTTACTGTAGTAGAGGAAGGTGCTCTGTGTGGCGTCGATGCCCACCGACACCGGGCCCACTTTGAAGAGAGCGACAGCCAGCGCGTGCTCGTCGCCTTCCGGCACCACCTTGTAGCCTTTGCACTGAGCAGCCATGCCTGACGAGTTGTAGCGACATGGCTCATCCTGCAGACCAGAACAAACCACAGCTTTTACACCTAACTGTGTCAGTCAGTTGATAAATTTAGGAATTTGTCACGTCATGTTAAGAAGCTGAGGAGTCATTTTTTTTATGTGTAACCCAAAAAACTGTTAACAAAGGAGCCAATTATACAACTGGATATAAAAATAATACCAATAAAAGCTGTGCTTAGTGCTTTTTCACTGCATCTTATGATCTAACTTCCACTTTGTTGCACATGACTGATCACATGACTGATCACACCACTAGAGTTCGAACAAAGAGGAAGATTTTAATCATTAATGATCAAATTTACTTCCCTAAGTGACTCATGATAAACCTGCTCGCTCAGTCGAACAGTTTCTATCTCGACACTTCTGCTGAATCACGTCCACAAGGTCAAACCTTTGCTGCTGACTTATGGTTAAAAATGAAGAGTGTGTTTTTTCCTTTTCATGTTTCTGGTTGAGGCAGGAATGAGATAAAATAAAAAAGACATCGTGACTGAAGAACAAGGAACTGCTCGCCTTTTTGGTTTCAGTCTGATGTTAACTGGAACATTTAGTCTTCTTGTGAGAATCGTTTAAAACAGCTGAGGTCTAAAGATCACTAAATTCACCATTTAAAGTAGTCGTGGTTTGATTTTGTACAGGTTCAATTGTTTTTACTGAGGAACCACAGTGGGGCGCTGTTGGGCAGATTTTGTAGGAACGTAAGAACTCTAGGAAAAATCTGAATATTTTTAATGTAGGTGCATAAACAAAGGATTTCACTACATTATCGAAACACAACATTTAATTTCAAAAACCATTTTAATTGATAAATCTGGAAACAACAATGATATTACCAATTGCCCAATTTATATTCTTTACAACTGTATCTAAGATACTCTAGTGTTGTTCATATACACTAATTAAATACCTTGATAAACAACTAATTCTCTATTTAGGTTTCATAAAAAGGCTATATTAATAATGCAGTTGATCGGGGAGACTATGGTTTTGGCAATGGACCTCTCTAAGGCTTTCAATACAGTTGATTTTAATATATTACTGGGTAAGTTGCACCATTATAAATGTTAAAATAAAAGTACCTTTTTGGTAGACAGCAGGACATACTGTTAATAATCATAAATCTCAGATTGGGGACATCAAACATGGGAGGTTCAATCTTAGGATCATTACTTTTCATCATTTATATTAATGACTTTATGAACTCTTATAAAATATTTAATAATGTTATTTTTGCTGATGATACAAACCTGTTTTTTTTCCACAAATTTATCTGAACTGGAGGAAATAGTAAACGTGAATTATAGAAAATAAAACTGGTTCAGACCTAACAGATCTGAACCATTCATTGATCACATAAATCTCAAATTTGAAAATTAGGTATTATTGAGAGTAAGTTCCACAAAGTTCCTGACGGGTCCTCATAGATGAGTCCTTAAATTTCAAACTTCACATAGAGTATCTTCAAATGATCTTGGCCTGTTTTTTAAACTAAGACACTCTTAACAATGTATAAAACTCTTATTAAGCCGCATATTAATTAATACTATAAGTATACGAAAACTGTATGAAATTGTAGGCTCCCTCTATCAGCTTTCAATAGCTGATTCCCACACTGTTATCTTGTAGCTCTGTACTCTATTACCAATAAATGTCGACTTAAAACTAGAGTTTAGATTTTAGAAAAAAAAAGTATTTTTGAACCTGAAATAGTGTTCAAAATTATTAAATTTAATGAAAAAGCTTTTAGTTCTATGATCAGATGTTGGTCATGTGACTCATCCATGAGATATTTAGATTTCTAGTATATCTATATATCCGGGTATTACTCTTTGGTATCCATATACCAGGTGGTTGTTAAATCTGTGAGAACATTATTTTATAAAGACAGCTCTTATTTGTTTAACCAAGCAGAGATGAAAAGGAACTTTTAGGTTTTGTACCTGTCCGACGTAAGGGTAGGCTTCCTCAGAATCAATGCCTCCGTTTTCCTTCACGTAGTTGAAGGCGTTGGTCATGTATCCTCCTCCGCAGCCGTCGTTTTCCTTCACGCAGTCCACCAGGTTCTGGGGACTGAGGTCAATGAGCTGACCCGTCTTCTTGGCCAACTGGCCCTCCAGAGCCCCGACAGAGCTGAAGGCCCAGCAGGAACCACAGGAGCCCTGTAAGGCCAGAATAACAATGATGGGAAAAGAGGGTTTGGATGTGAGCACGGAATACATTTTAAAAAGTAAATGTTGAAAAAAAAGAGGAGAAAATCAGTTGAGTTTTTGGTCAGAACTGTGTTTTCATTAGCTATACCCTGAAGAAAAAAAGGAAAAAAAACAAACAAACAAACAGAAAATCTTGTAAAATATTACATTATTCAAGTAATAAGTATCGGAATTTCATATTTGACTAATTAATCTACACTGAAATAAACATATTTTCATTTTTAACTTGAATAAAAAAAAAACAAATGAATCAAAAAGCATTCTTTAATCTGCACATTAGGGGGCAGACGTTCTCTTAACTCAGAGTTAGATATGAATGTTGAGCATGTAACCACCGAAATATAGCAACAAATCTATGAATTTTATTCAGCAACTAAATAAAAACAGCAACTAATATATTTAGTTTTCCTTCCTAATCAACATAACTTTGATTTTGTGTTCTATTTTAATAAAAGGACATAAAAGGGCTGTGATTGGACTGACCCCTCTGAAATCTATGTTTTTAACATAAACACTCACATGTTGGAAAGATTAAAAAACAAAACAAAAAAAAAACCTTTGAATGTTCTCTTTCTAAAGTAGACTCTAACATGCAGCTGCTCTGATTAAAACAATGTGTAAAGGTGTAATTAACATCAAATTAGTCATAAAGGCTGTGAGCTCTGCTAATATTACAATTTGAAATTAAACAAAACATCAAGGCATGACTGAGGAACAGAAAGCGTCTGTCGCTGAAGCAGGAGAGTTGTTAGTCTGCAGAGAATTCAGCCATCTGTTGTATAATTCATGAATAACAGGAAGCAAAGGAGCTGTTTTTACATGATAGCTGCAGGTTTAAATTGTGTCCACCAGGGGGCGACATAGACACTCAAATTAATATGTGTACTACAATCTTTATGTGGGAAATAAATGGTTTACACATAATATTTGATCTAATTCTTAAGATACACACTCTCAGCTTGAAAATAAAAAGTACAACTTTAGTATTTAGTATTCAGAGAACAATCTTAAAGTGTAAAAGTTCCACTTTAACGCATGCTGCTGTTATTTTGTCATTATGACATCTTTGTCATATAAATTCTGTTTAGCAAAACATTTGTTTACAGAAATAATGCCTGACTGTTGAATCCAGTCATGATGACTAATTATATACAAAAAATAAAAATTCAGCCCTTTCTTTGTTTCTGAAACCCATTAGCAGCACACAAGCCTTTCCCTGCAGCATGTGATGTGATTGTTTACTGACTGGTCTCGGTTTTCATTTTTTGTAAATGAAAAGTAATCCAGAAATTACTTATTATACAGATGATTTCTGTTTAAAGCATCTTGTTTTTCTAAGATTTCTTAAACTATGTGACATTGATTTTAAAGTGAAAAACAAACAAATGCAGTCATTATCTCGTGTATTGGTGTCCTGAAATCCAAATTTATTTTAACGTTTGACATTAATAAGAACCTGCTCTGATCACTGCATCACTGCTCTGTTAACTGACATTAAATCATGTGATTATTCCATTAGATCCCATTGATTGCATTGTTTTAGGCACCATTGTTTTAATGCTTTGACGCTTGTATATTGTCACATTTCCTAAAACTGGAGAGGAACTTGTCACTTTATTTACCATGTTGACGGTCTCATTATTGTGAGATATTATCTGTAAAAGCATCATCTGCGTCACGGCCTACCTGCTGTGAACTGACTTCTATTGTTGCTGACCTTTTGCAGAAATAAACATGCATTTTCTGACACAGACTAGCAAAAAATGATGAATCAATCTATGCATTTGTCAATATGTCAATTTCTCATTTTGTTTCAACAAACAGATTTACCTTGAAACAGTGCAGGGAAAATTTTGCTAATTATATGCAGTTTTGTAACAAACCCCCTCCTGTTTTTTGTACTGATTGTTTGCATTTTTTACCTGGTTCTTCACAGAGGTCACCATGCCCTTCCTGCGGTAGTCGATTGATTTGGGAAGTCTGGACACGGAGTCGTTCAGGACCATGGTGAAACCACGCTCACGGTTCATCGGCACCAGGAGGCCGGTCATCTTCTCAGCCACTTCCTCTGACGTCTGCACGGACAGGTTCAGTTCAAATAAACGTTTACAATGAGATGCAGATCAAACAGTTCATAAACATTACAAACTAATTAAACAGTTTAAAGATGCAAAAAGTTAATGATTGATGTCAGTCATCTAGGACAAGATTTCATTCTTATCCAGTTTTTCTCATTTGAAAAACTGAAAGGTGCAGATTTCTCAAGTAAAATGTCTTCAAGAATAAAAGAAGCTTCATTTGTGTCAATGGCATCAAATATGCTGCACAAAACAGAACCCTTTACGAGAATAAGAAAGTAAAATAATGTGTTTTTAAAATAAGCTACATCAAATAAAATCAGGAAGTTCTGTTTAAAGGGATAAGAAATGTCCTAAAGGTTGGCACAAAACATGTTGTTGCATGTTTAGTCTGGAATGATAAAGATCACTATCTGTGAGCAAAGTGTGTGAGAAGGTGAAAGTCTATTTGAAATAGGCTCAGAGGTTCCACTTCCAGGCTAATATTCATCCTGTTCATTCTGAAGGCTTTGGTGACAGGACTGAGGCGGAGTTCACTCAGAGCTTCAAATCAAGCTGTCGTGTTAAAGGCGGTGATGGATTCTAGAAAGCTCCTGGAACTGGTGAGGCGTTCAGGTTCAGGACCAGTTGTGATGGATTTCACTTGTTCATAGTTGACACATGTCATTCAGACAACAAACCGTTTTTATGTTTTATTTTTTTAAACTTCTGAAAAATCTCCGAATAGCTAAATGTAGAACAAGAGAGGTGTTTATTTTCAGTTCATGAGCAGGACAGGGAAAAGAAGATCCAGGGAAGAGGCTGCGATTCAGTTGATGGAGCATGAAAATGAATTTATGAGGAGATCTTTTTCTGGACAGGTTACTTCTCTTTACCGTGCTATAGTGTTGAAATGAAACAGGGAGCACACAAGAAAAAGAAGCAAGAACCAAGAAGTACTGGGCAAAAGATGAAAAAAAGTGATTTGTGTTATATATCTGGGTGTCACATTGAACAGCCAAAAGTGTTTTGCTCTGATTTATTTTAAAAAAATCCCTTTTCTCTTATTATTCTGTGGGGTTTTCAGAGCAGCTTCTTCTAAAAGCAGAAGGAAGGAAGGAAAACAGGCCATCTGCTGATTTCTTTCATTTCATGTTAAGTGCCTCCAGTCAAACCGAAAACCCTTCATTTATAGCCACCTGTTCCTTATAAATATGAATTGGTCATTAATCTGGTGTCTGGATGTGTGTACATGCTCTGCCACTAATAAATGCAATCTATCTCTGCTATGCTGCAGTTTGTGAAGCCTGCTTTTTCCACTTAGTTACTGATTTACAACGTGCTGTATCCAAACGCTTCGCGCAGAAACAAGCATCACTAACGCACAGACGTGTCTCTGATGACAGCTGATGTAAAGACACCAAACGCATCCCTGTAATGAGCTGCAGCATGCGTGAACGCAGCAACACATCTGAATGGCAACAGACTGCAGGAGTAAAACTGGAAACTGGGATCACTGACCTTTAAAAGGTTTTCAGTGAATTTCAGTAGGAAATAACTTTGTAATTAAAAAACTTTTGAAACAGAACCGTTTACTGGGGAATTCTGCACCGATTCATTCTTGATAAGTTAGAACATTCTTCTTGGTTGTGTGTTTTTTTTAATGACGTGGCCCCAAATGTAAAATGAAATGTTAAAAAATTCACTAACATGTTTTTCATTATTTACCTCACTGTTCTTCCATTTAGCTACTTTTTTTACTAAACGTTTAATTTAAATCTTAAAAAATACATTTAAATATTAAATCCTAAATATAAAAGTTTAAATATTGAAGTTACAGTTGTGGTCAAAAGTTTACATACACTTGTAAAGAAACATAATGTTATGGCTGTCTTGAGTTTTCAATAA
>JAUBOC010000048.1:3938304-3955004 GCA_032275365.1 Anablepsoides cearensis
CTCTCTCTCTCTCTCTCTCTCTCTCTCTCTCTCTCTCTCTCTCTCTCACACACACACACAAATGCATGCGCACACACACGCAGACTTTATCACTCCCGCAGTCGTACACACTTTCAACATTTCAAACAGCAGTGCAAAGACACCGTGTGATCCCCGCGCTGTTGTTCTGTTCCAGTCACTTTAATTGGGGATTTGGGCAAGGCTCTTGTCTTTCTCACTGTGATGTGGTAAAAATAGCTCCCCAACAAGTGTCAGAAAATCTAGTCAGGCTCATACTGAGGCAGAGCTTCTTGGCACAAACTCTTATGCTTAGGGCAGAAAAAGTCAAACAGAAACAAAAGAAAAGTGTCATTATGAAGCCCATGTGAATCATGTTTCTTTTAGTCCACCTGTTGCAAAGGGAGCTTTTGCCTTGAGACTACATCTTTTCTAACTGCATGCTTGAATGCTTGTCACCAATCATCACATTTTGCTGCAAGCCAAAAGGGGAAATTAAGTACCAAAGAATGGCAAAAAAAAGGATATCTTGATAAAACCATGCTCTGAGAGTATTTTACTCTGAAAATTAATGAGGCTCAATGCAGGCAAGAGGAGGAGGTTGAATTATAAGATAATTAATGTCTTGTACTTGCTTCAGGCACTATTACAGCCGATAGTATGAGTTTCTACAGCACAAAGATGAGAGGCAAAACAATGTTTTTTTTTTGTTGTTTTTTTGTTGGACCCAAGGTCTTCTCCCAGTGGGACGTGACCAGATAACCTGGAGAGTGATGCTGCACCTGAACCATCTCTGCTGACTCCTTCTGGTGCTTAACTAAGGAAGCTCTTCCTTTTGCTTTTAAGGTTGAGCAGCCACCTAACCACCGTACAGTGGATCTCAATCCTTTGGTCAGGATCCGTACCTCGTGAGCATAGGTGAGATTTGGATCAGTAAGCCGAGATTTATTGTCACCACAAAGGACTGGAGCAATGTCCTCATTACTGTGGACAAGGCTCTGATCAGTTAGGTCATCTAGCCAACACATGTCAACAAGATGTCTTGTTACTCATCCCCACTCTGGAGAGAGCTTTCCACCATATTTTTGGTTGAGAATTATTGTCACGACTCATCAATATCATACCATTTTTATGTTGGACTCTTACACATCAGTAACAGCTTGTTTAAAACAGCACCATAAATGAAAAAAAGAACAAGTGACTCTGTGTAATAGAAAATAGATCACATAATTAACACTGTAACGTGACACTAATGGGACAACACTCCAAGCAGGGCGACAAATAAATACAAAAATTACAAATGCATTTCATCCCTCGCGTTCTAATTTGACTGATGGGGTCAGTCCCAGCTGTGACTCTGGTGTTGTGACCTTTGTGTGGACTGTAGCTTTATAATGTCTACAGAACATGTGAGGGGGGATCCTGGTCTGCGATTGGCTGAAAAGAGCTCAGCAACTGACAGCCTTAGATATCACACACCTGTCAGGCTCTGTCTCAGAAAAAAATAGCTTTGGAAAAGGTTGGGCTGCTGCGTTTAAATGACAAAACTTTCCCATGTAATCATAATAAAATGAAATAAATGGTTTAAAAAATATATTTTTATGTGATAATAAAAGTAATTTTATTTAATGAAATGTTCCATCAAATCACATTGACAAAAAAATATTAACAATTTATATTATAGTTAATTTTAGGTTAGCTAAAGATAAAGAATAAGCAGTGACCAGCTGCTATTCAACAATATAGCAAAGGCTTATATGGAAATCTTTTGAGTTTGCCAGCATTTTGATTTATCAGCCAGACACAAGGGCTGTGAGTTAAAAAAAAGCAAGTCTTGGCTTGTGAGTCAGCCCTCTCACCCTGTTAGTATAAATGTGTTTGCATGAAGAACAAGGCTGAGATAAAGGCTGTGCTGCTCTGGGACTGTTGGGAAGTCTGCAACACAAACAAGGCTGCAGCCAGGCTGCCTTCACTTTCTGAAAAGGCTCTGATGTTGAGGAGTGAGAAACTGCAGCTCCTCGTTAGACTCAGTTTGGTATGTAGTATACCTAAAGATTTCTGATTGCGTTCTTTTTGTCTTTACGATTTTGCTGATTTGTCCTAACAAGAGCAATTGCTTCCTGAGTGAAAATCATCTTTTTCGCTTTTGAGATTCTAATGCAGCTGTGAGACAATCTGTCACTTTAGGAATTAGATTTATTTCTCAAAGCTTTGTTGCTGCAGTGTAGCGGTGGTTGTTGGCTGGGAAATGAATAATTTGCATCACTTTGTGTCTTTTTTTAGTCAACTGGTGAAGCCAGACAGCAGGGGAATAATGTAATTATGAAATATTTCACCATGCAGTGCTCAGACTCTGTTCCTTTCACTGTTTGCAGGCTTCTTTTATTCCTCACATGGTGATTTCACCATTTTCAACTTCAGGTTTTGATTTTAGCTTCTGTACATTTTCTCTACTTATTATTTCTGTGTTTAGTTTGTATTGCCTTATTATAAAATGTACTGTAACTCTAGTGTGAATAAAATTTATGTAAAGGTAAACATTTGTGATTCCAAACATGTCTCAGTTTGAACTAAAATTTGCTTTTGTTCTGTTTCTGTCATGATTTAGATCAGAATTGTTGTCGTTGTACATTCTCTGTTAGAAAAAGCATTTTATATAATAAAAAATAAAAAAGGTTCTTAAGCATTTTCATTAAGACATTTGTTTTAATGACGACTAATCATTAAATATATATAATCCTACCTAAACTAAGAGCCAACCAAAGGTTCAAAAGCTTTTTTTCTCTTTAATTTAGGCTCTGATTTGATATCAGCTATTGTTGTGCCTGCTGCTGCAAAATGATTCTTTTGTTGAAGTAAACTTTGAACTTCTTAATCCTATTTGTCCTGGTTTTCCATGAAGAATGTCGAGCTACTGAGATGGATAAGGTTTATACTTCCTATGTCTATTCTAAGAGAAGCTGCGACCTATAAACTGTTACTCACTCAATTTGTTTTGCTAAGACTTGTTTTTCTGTTTCTAGGTTCCTCTCAGGCCCCTCTGACAGGCATGTCACTGACAGGAAAACATCCCTACAGAGGACCGAACTTAAGTCTGACTTCAATATAATTGCCACTGGTTATGAAAATCTGCACTCCAAGACTGAAAAGGTTTGTTTTAACACGTATTATTGGATTTAAACTCAATTCAAAAACATCGGAAACATGACTTCATATTTGGTTCAATATTTAACCTTAAAGTATTAAAATTTAATTGTGGATTTCCTGTCTTTTTACAGGCAGGGAGTAAGATGTTTGTGGAGTCAGTTGTCCGATGGGGTGCATGGAGCATCCTGCTTCAGTTTGGACTTGGTGTATCAGCAGGAGGCTGTCCTCCACGCTGTGTGTGCCGATCTGAAGCCAGAGCAGTGGTCTGCTCCGGAAAGTATTTGAACTCTGTGCCGGAGGGCTTTTCAAATGATGCCAGGCGTTTGGATTTATCCCGCAATAGGATTAAGACTGTGGGACGCCGTCAGTTCTCTGGCCTTGTGCAACTTCAAGAGTTGAACCTCAGTGATAATTTAATCTCCATGATTGAAGTAGAGGCTTTCTCGGGCCTTAAGAATCTCAGGACACTTCAACTTAAGAATAACCGCCTGAAGATCCTCCCAGTTGGAGTGTTTTCTGGTCTGTCCAGTCTGCGCTTTTTGGATTTGAGCCAGAATGAGATTCTGGTCTTCCTGGACTACACCTTCAAGGAAATGGTCAACCTGCAAACCCTGGAAGCTGAGGAGAACGACCTTGTCTTTATCTCCCAGCGAGCTTTCTTTGGGCTGCAGAACCTGCAGGAACTTTGCTTGGACCGCAGCAACCTGACATCCATTCCCACAGAAGCTTTGTCCCAGCTCCAGAGCCTGACAGAACTCCGAATGCTCCGCCTCACTATTTCCACAATGCCCAACAATGCTTTCAGACGACTGCAACGTTTGCAGAGCCTTGTGATCTCTAACTGGCCTGCACTGGACGACATGGCTAGCAACAGTTTAATTGGTCTTAATTTAAGCTCACTTGTGATCAGTAGCTGTAACTTAAGTGCAGTTCCTTACGCAGCACTTCGTCACCTGGTGTATCTGCACTTCCTGGACTTGTCCTACAACCCCATCACAGCTATCCAAGGTAACCTGCTAGGGGACCTTCTGAGACTCCAGGAGTTACACCTGGCAGGAGCAAGTTTGATAAAAATAGAGCCGGGAGCTTTCAAGGGTCTGTCCTTTTTCCGCATGCTAAATGTGACATCGAATCAGCTCACCACTTTAGAGGAGAGTGTTTTCCATTCTGTGGGAAACCTTCAGGTGTTGCGTTTGGATGGGAATCCCCTTGCGTGTGACTGCAGACTTCTGTGGGTGGTCCGTCGCAGGTTGCGGTTAAATTTTGACGGACACCAGCCCACCTGTTCCTCTCCCGACGCGGTGAGGCAGCGTGAATTCCGGGACTTCTCAGAGAAGGAGCTCTCCAGGATTTTTACCTGCCGTCCCGCCCGCATCATGGACCGCAGGCCACAGGAGGCACGGGTGGAGGAGGGCACCACCGTTCTGTTCTCCTGCAAGGCTGACGGGGAGCCATTCCCAACCATCACTTGGATCTCATCTCACAAGAATGTTATCCCTCCGACGGGAAGAATCAGAGTTTTGCGAAACGGGACTCTAGAAGTGCGGTTTGCACAAGTTCAGGACAGCGGCACATACCAGTGCCTGGCAGGCAATGCAGCTGGCAATGACAGCCTGACTGTTGGCCTGTACGTGAAGGGGGTCCCACGGAACAAATCCATCTCTTTCTTCATGGACGAGGGCTGGACTGAGCCTTCTAACCCCCAAGCTGCCAACTCCTCAGCTCAAATTACCAAGCCATTCCCATTCGATGTAAAGACCCTAATTATTGCCACCACCATGGGCTTCCTGTCTTTCCTCAGCTCAGTGGCCATCTGCTTTGTCTTCATGTTTTTCTGGAGTCAGAGCAAAGGTCAGATCAAGCACACAGCAACGATTGACTTTGTTCCTCGGTCTTCTATGGGTGGAGGAGGAGAGGGAGGTGAAGGTGGCAGGTTTACAATGAAACTTATTTGAAGCGATGTAGGGTGTTGCTTGGAGTTTGTGCATTGATCATGCGCTATCCTGCACTCTGATCTTCCACTGATGATTTAAGAGACAAAGACCTACAATGAAAGGCCCAATCAAGAAAGGCAACTAAAGCCTTTTTTTACTGAGCTTCTGCCAGGCCTCTTTTATTTTTTTAAGTTGAAAATGACATCAGGGTGCCCCTTGGTTTGTGCAACATCAGTAAACATTGAACAGATTGAAGACAATGCTCTCATATGACTGTTTTGCATTTGTTTTTATTTCTACTTTAATAGGCAAAGACTTACTCTACTCACTTAGCATGACGCTTATCAACAAGTGTGAGTCGTAATTTATGAAGACTAATGATCACAGATTTATAGCTTTAAACACACCAAGGCTAGTTTAAGTGTTCCTATTGCACTATCATACCAAGACTGGTCTTTTTTTGCCAGATAACATCCTGTCCCTTTTACACTAATTGGTCATTAAGAGTTGTTCCATGAACACTGAAGCTCCAGAACACTATTTTGTTAAAAATGTTTGTCCATGTTTTGTTACACAGCTTTAAAACAAATTAAATATGAACGGTGCCATTCAATCAGGAAAAGGGTGTGACAATGTTGCATATAAACAAAATAATTAAAAGAACTGTAAGAAAAGATATGGATATTTATGGGATTTTTGCAAACTTGAGAAAACTCAGCCTTCTTTAAAGCTCCAAAGCTCAGGTATACTTTACAATCAAAGTATTATTAAAAGTTAAAACAGGTCACAAAACTTTGGAATTTACATTATTTAATTATTTTATTTTTACTTTTTTTTATACAATTACAGTTTGGGTTTAATGATTTTTACAGATTGCTTCAACAAAAAATTCAACTGATGTTTGATGTTTTCAGACACAAGCTTTTTCTTTTCTTTTCTTTCCCCCACATATTTTGGTACATTTATGATGTACACAACAAATTGTGAGTATTTTTCTTTTCATCCACAATTTTTTAAGACTTTTTTCTTTTTTACAAAATCCCCTAAGAATGCAGGGATCGCATACCCACATTTACAATGATTTCAATTATATTTCATCTTAAAATATTCACTGCAAAACTGAAAGTAAGGGGTCTTTTTTAGCTTGTCTTAGAAACGTAAACTAAATCGTGTTTAACTATCAGTCTGCCAATCATGGTCCAAAACTTTTAGTTTCTTCACTGTTTGTGTGAGACTTACTTTTTGGTCTGTTTTTATGCCTGTCTTAATAGGAGTGCTACCAAGTAGTGACAGACACATGTATGTGGTTATGATGACTATGTAATTGGAAACATCTTTTTATTTTTGAATGATAATTTTTTTAATTACAATTGAAATATCCTTATTTTTAATCTGTATAATCATTACAATCTTATCTTGTTTATCAGCTGAACTGGAACTCTTAAACCAACAATTCTGAAATTTTCTTGGTGGTTTTAATAATTTGGCTTGTACATACGTGATGCTAAAGCTTTTGACTTGAATGTGTGGAATAGACTAGCCAAATAAAAGCTCACTTTTAACCAAATGTTTTTTTTTTTTTTTTGTAATTTTAGAGCTTTACAATATATTAGAATGTTGCTGTGCTGGAAACAAGTGTTCAGCTGTGGATATGACTTGTGTTAAATAATGATGCAGATGTGTGACGTGACTGGCAGGTGGCCATAATGTAAATAGGAATGCATCCTTTTCTTCTTTCATATTTTAAACACATTTTTTAGGCCTGCTTGTCCTTTTGTTACACGAATAAAGCAACATTAGATGAGTCTTTATCAAAGCTTGCTATGATTTTACATTTTATACTAAAGAAAACCTCTTTTTGATACTTTTCCCACCAAAACCACTGAAAAATATGTGCCTCAAAAACATTCTCATCATTGACAGAGAATGCTCACCTGATCAGTATTACCTTGTAAATATTTTGGTCACGTTTACTGTATGGTTTTATCTACTTCTGGTGGATTATGTGGTCATCTAATTTGCCTCCCTTAGTGTATATATGCTTACCGGTTAGATGCACTATGCTGCACAGAAAACACTGCAAAATGTTGTCAGAAAAGGAGGTTCTGAATGAGGAACTTGTGCACAGAAATATGTTGATTTTCTGTAAATGACCTTTTTTCAGTCTATCAATAAATGCCTACCTGAACCTTCTGACTGTGTCTTTTGTTTGTTATGTAAATTATTTCTGATTGTTTTCAAATAAGAGTGATTAGCAAATATGGAACAACACATTTCTCAACAGAAACACTTCAGTTGTTGGGAAAGAGGTAATTTCATTAAAAAAAACTGTGCTTTGTGATAAAAAAGCATATTTCCGTTTTAGATAATGAGACAAGCTGTGCTGTATTTTTTGTAAAACAACAAAATACAGCTGGTGGCCAGCCATGGAAGCATACATCTGTCTTTATTTTTTTTGTGAAAGAGAAGGATTATGTGTGCTGAGTAATACTGCGGCGACTGCCTGTTTTCTCCTACAGCCACGGGAGCTCCGAGAGAAGAACAATTAATCTTTTAGTGACATTTAAAAGCATGTCTGCCCCTTTTTTTATAGCAACGTCGTCAATGCTGAATTTCAAACTGAAAATGTTCAATTTTGCCTCAGAGTTTGAAATTAAACGGTAAGCCTTAGCACGGTTAAGAATCTTAAAAGTGCTTTTAGTGAATTCACTGAACAGCAAATAATTTTGCTCTTCATGCAGTTGCCCAGAATAACCCAGAAAGTGAGGAGGGAGGGGGACTGGTAATCACGTGTATGAGCGGAGAATTAAACCCTTTTGGATTACCTCTGCTTGTCTCAATCTGTTATGTAGGTCTGTCTGGCGGGTGCTTTCCTCTGGCCCAGCTCGGCCTGTTATATTATCTATTTTAATAAAACTGCTTGCTCCCATTGGACAGAAAGCGAAAGAAGCAGATTAAAATGGTGTTTAGAATGCCACGCCCTCCACTCTTTAACTGACATACAGTATGCACGCCACTGAGAATACTATGTTTGCTGTTTTGCATTTGCTGGTAGTTTAATAGCCTCTCTGTGTTTAGGTGCAGGAGAAAGTTTCCAATAACCACTAAACAAAAGAGCTGAATCTGCAACAGGTCTGGATATAGAAGCCCTAAATAGAGTTTCAAGTAAATGTGCATTTAAATAATAAATGTTTATTGGCTTTTTCTGTGAATTGTTAAAGCTTCCAAATTAATGCAAACTTTCAGTAAAAAAGAAGAGGTTTCTAAACCAAACCTTAATACATATGTATGGTACATTAATGTTACTGAAAATATCCTTTTCAGTTCTGTCACCATTACAGAAGCAGTATCCTGCAGCACACATTGAATGAAACCTGCAAGCTATGCTGAAACTCCAGTTAAATAAAGTTATTAGATTTAACTAGCAAGGCTAATTTACCTTAATCCACTTTGCGTTTTGTAACCAAAATGCAGCAGAGCCTGAAGACCGACTCACTTTAGATTAAAGTGGATCTAATTGCTAATTAGAGTGATCACGGTGCTTTCCTTAAGCCATACTCATGGCTGTGCACACATACTCTCCTTGATGATTTCATCTCATCCCTTTCCTTTCACGACATTATTTCTCTTGTGTGCAGTTTTTTTTTTTTTAATGAGAAAGTTATGTTTCATTTAAATTCAGACTCCAAATTAGGTGTGTAGCTGCTTCACTTGTGCTTTTAATCTTTTGGACTTGTCATTGGTGAGTTTTTGTTAAATATGAAAATCTGTGAAACATTCAAAAGTGGCCAGATTAGGCCTAAAATCAAGATTGTGGCTGTGAGAAAATCATTAAAGTTGATCAAAAGAGAATGAAACTTATAATTTAATTTAAGCATGCAATACAAAAATATATTAATTTATTGTAAAATAAAATAAAAAAAAACATCTGTGCATTTACATTTACGTTTCAGCACAAGTTATTTGGAAAGCTAGTCAGTGCAATGATCTGTTAAGAACATTTTTTTATTATCAATTATTGAAGAAGCAAGAATCAGACAGAAAATAAATAAAACTAAGGCTAAAAAGTCTGCTTCTGTTGCCATCTAGTGGTTAAGATTCATCACCAAATCTTCACCTAGAAGGACCAGAATAAAAGAAGATACCCAGCATTGAGCATACATCTTATTCGTGTGTGAGATGAAAAAAAAAATCCTTGTGAGGTGTGCCCATATGTGAGAAAGTGAGGAGTCACACTTTACTGCCTGAGCTCAAACGTCTTGATTTAAAGAGGCAACGTGGAGAGACAATTACAGCCTTTGAACGTGGTTTAAAAGGGTAATTTTACCCCTGAGTGGGTGTGATACCACCTGATTGTTTCTTCCAAGTATCCACCTGAGTGTCACTCACTCCTTTCTGTTTAGAGGTGAAACAAGATCACTTCTCTTCTGTTTTTCTGTCTAATCTTCTGCTGATTTCTCCACTCACAGAGCCAAAGTGCTCATGGGAAGTTCTCATAAATGCTCGGATGATTCTTTTTTCTTTTCTTCTTTCCTTTGAACAGCCCCTAAGAGATCCATTTTATTAAATTGGAAGCATCTGTTTTGTTGCCTTCACTTTACAGGCATTCATCATTTTGGAGTTCACTTTCTCCCAAATTTCAGACAATTATCCTCACAAATGCAAGCACAGCGGAGACAAGCTGCTGCTCCATTTCTGCTCAGACACTTAGGTCCCATTGACACATATTGATTGAACATTACAGTGTGTGTGTGGGTGGGTGGGGGGTTCTTGCTGAAGCATGATCAAAAAGTGTGAACGAGCTTCTGAACATGTAGAAAAACACAAATTAAAGATAAGGCTCCTTCTGCACAAGGACATTCTGATATAGATCCACCAGAAAATACCAAATATTTTAAATAAGTATATCCAAAATGTGATGATCATTTTACACAAGAAGGATAAATGTACTGACATTAATGTGTACAATAAGATCCTGAATCAGACACAGGAAACTGGCCCAGATTTTAGACAGAATGTTTATTTGCAGTATATAAAGTTGATCACATGACAGCGGTGTAGCTCATTCACTCGTAGCCTCCGTTTGACTGAAGACCTGAGCAATATGACCCTGCTTTTTATATATAATCTTTATTTTAACAGGTAAGTCAGTTGAGAACCAATTCTCATTTACAATGACAACCTGGTCAGGTGGCAACAGTACATTATAAAATGTCAGAACAATGTTATAACAAAGACACGACACAGGCAGCATAGAGTACACTTACACCCGGATGAGACGAGTAAACAAGGATCTAGAAATGAACATTAAAGTTATAGAAAGAAAAATAAATTATTACAATCAATATATCTTACTCATTGCAATATCATGAAGACCCGACTAAAACATCATTTTAGTTTTCATATTGATTTCATATTGATCTGTAACAACTGCAAGCAACATTTGTGAACAGCTCTCATCAACAAGACTGAAGAAAATGTTAAAAATGCCAATGTCCATGGATGAGTTGTTTTGTTTTGTAAAGTATGCCAAAACATGCTTTGTTTACATTGAGTACATACCCTCATTTCAAAATATATCTGGGAAACTACTGCAGGAAACTCTGTCAAATTGTACCATTTGATTTAGTTTAGTTTAGGGTGACTTTTCTTTAAACAGAACATGAGGACCCTTTTAAATGTTTTGTCAGGTGTAAAAATTTCCTTTAACTGCAACAGGTATGACGTGTGATGCTCCACATGTCAGGGTTTTCAGAGCAAACCAACGCGTTTCAGTCATTTCCACACACAGCTCCGCGTGTGATTCCTACAGCTCCACTCCCACTCTTGTCCTTTTTTTTCTTGTTTGTTTCCGAGGTGGAGTCTCTGATCCCCCCCGACTTTCCCCAGCACAGCAGCCGGTGAGGCAGACGGAGCAGACAGGACCTGGGAGCAGCGCAGTCTCGGCTGGCACAGATCTGGGACGCGCGGCGGGAACATCTAGAGACCAAATCACGGAGCAGGAGAAACCAGGAGCAGCGCTTCCAGTTTATCCAACGGAGCAGAGAGGAGAACGATGAATTATTTTATCCTGCTGTCGGTTTTTGCCACGGTTATCACCGGAAAGTCACCTCGGCTCAAATTTATCGTGCACGGTAAGGGCTATGGTTGTGATTATTAATCAGTCTGGACGCATTTGTTTATTCAACCGAATTTGTGTTTATTCAAGTGATGGATGAATGGGTGAATGGGTTGAAGGGATGGAGAGGTGAGTGAATGAATGAGGTGATGCGCTCTGTTCTTTTCCAGTTCGCCTCATTCAGACAACTGTTGTTTCAATTTATTAAGAGGAGGGGGTAAAATAAATCCCACCAGCAGCTGGAATAACCGGAATAATTCCCCCAAACACGCCCTGTGGGTAATTTCATTATTGTGCTTGTCATCCAGGCCCCACATGTTCAAATGATCTATTTCGATGAGAATAAAAAAGGTTTTATTTAGTCTTAACAACAGACTTTTCGAGCCATTTTTTTCCGCACTGACATTCATTTTATTCTGGTTTCTGTTTGTGTCCCTCAAATTTGTGCAACTTGTGGCTTTTCTCTGCTTTTCTTCTCGCCATGAGGGCTTTGTTCTAATACATCCAGCAGAAGTTCACTTTTTCATGCAGATCACATAATTAGTTTATCCTTGTAGTGAGCTTTTCTATGCGCACAGGCGGGAATAAAAACCAAATGAGGTTAAATTGTAAAAAAAACAAAAAAAAAAACAATCAAATTAAAAATCCTCTTTCTGTTCCAAGAGGGGGGATATATCATGGCGCCCTTTTTTTTTCTTTTTTCTTTTTCTTTTTTTGCCCCCCTCCCAGAAAGGTTGTGTCTTTCTATACAAGGCAGAGACGGTCATCAGTGCAAAGCGTCATCATTGTGAGTTATGACTTCTCGGAGGTTGACACATTCATGGTAGCCGCCGTGTCCTTGCGGAGCTGCAATGCGGGACGCAGCAGCTGCTCCACACTGCAGCACAGAGGAGGACTCCGGCTCAGGCAGGGGAAGAGAGGAAGGCTGCTCACAGGAAATAAAAACACGTCTCTATGTAGGCTACACATTTACAGGAACAAACAGGTCAGGGAATGAGGAGCAGGAAAGGGCTGAGTGGAAAATTCCAATCTGAGCCCTTGTTATCCATTCCACTCACGCACTTTTACACCGCGCACACGCAGACATCTAATATATTCAGCAATCAATAGAGACAGGGGGCTGTGTGTGTCAACTTCTCTCTATCTGGGTCCAGATGAGCACCACACACAAACACAGGGTGACGTCACTGGACGTGCGTGACATTTCAATAAAACTCGTTCTTGTGCAAGAAGAAAAAAAAAGAAAAATAGAGACGCGCAGTGGCATCTGAGAGGAAAATCGAGCAAAGCTCAGCTTTGGAGCCGTTTCAGAACCCTGGACAGCTCCGAGCCACACAGCAGTCAGACAGCTTCTTTATCTCAGCAGCACAAACAGGATCTCATGAACCAGTGGATGGATTTTTTTTAAATTAAAGTCCCAGGAGGTAATTGCTGAATTTACATCTACAACTCCTTTACATTGTGAGCCAATTACTTTCAAGATGGCCGCCACAGCTAAGCCTCTTTAGCCAACAGAAAAAAATGAATAAAACTCAATTTTCACTGAGCTATAGAGTATAGCTGAGGATCACAAACCTCCATCTTACATAAAGGTTTATCTAAGTTTTGACCAAATCAGTCATGAGAACTTCTTTTCTTAGATAATATAAACCCAAATTGGGACATTGTGTAAAACTTAAATAAAAAAAAATTGATGATTTCAAACCCCATTTTCAATTTTTATTTAATTGACTCCTACAAAGATGTTACACTGAGAGGTGTGGTGTAGAAAAGAGAAGTCAATCTTATAATGGCTTTACAGCAAACAAAGCTGGTTTATTTATTTATTTATTCCACTACATCCAGCGGTCCCTATAATATACACACTTTAGAGCCCGCCTTCAATTCAACTCGGCCAATCACCTCAGCCTTTCAGAGCGGGAAAGAAAACAAAGAGTTTGACATTCACATAGATAATATAAACACTAACAATTATTATTCCATAATGAAATATCAAACAAATATTTTATGTATGTACATGTGTAATTTAGAAGTCTGGTCATTTATTTTACTGAAACTTTTTTCTTACTCTCAACCAATCAAACTCCAGCTCTCATCAGCTCACCTGTAAAGGAGCTGGGTTTGGGGCCTCCTCTTTAGCTGAAACACAAGATGGCTGCCACAGAGAACACCCATGGCAACAAACATTTCATCTGCACATTGACATGTTCACAATTACACACCACACTCTGAAACTGAAACTGAAAGGTTAGAGAAGAACTTGGTGCTTCTTAACAGAAGACAAGATATTTGATGTTTAAATGGATAAACTTTATTATTATTATTATTATTATTATTTTTTTTTTTTTTTTGCAATATTCCTTCATTTTGAATTTCAAAAAAGTTCCATTAAAGCTGAGACAGAGACAACAAAAGACTGGAGTTCACATGTCAAATTGTTTTTTGGAAATCATGGACGTTGCATCCTTTGGGCCAAAGAGGAAAAGGACTGTCCGGATAATTATCAGCACAAAGTTCAAAAGCCAGCCTCTCTGGTGGTATGGGGGTGCATTAGTGCTTACGGCATGGGTAACTTGCACATCTGTGAGTGACGGCACCATTAATACTGAAAGTACAGGTGTTGGTGCAACATATGCTGCCGTCCAAGCCACGTGTTTTTCAGCAACGTCTTGCTGATTTCAGCAAGACAATGCCAATCCACGTTCTGCACTTGTTACAATTCAAGAGTGCAGTCCTGCAGTCCAGACCTGTCTCCCATTGAAGTGAGAGATGTGGGGCTGCATTATGAAGCGTAAAATATGACAGAGACTCTGGATTGTTGAGCAACTGAAGCTGTTTATCAAGCAAGAAAGGGAAAAAAATCCACCTTCAAAGCTTTAACAATTAGTGTCCCCATTTCAAACACTTATAGCGAGTTATTAAAAGGAAAGGTGAGGAAGCACTGAGGTAAACATGACCCTGTCTCAGCTTTTTTGGAACGTGTTGCAGGCATCAAATTCAAAGTGAATGAATATTTGCAAAAAGCCAATAAAGTTTATCCATTTGATCATTAAATATCTTGTCTTTGTTGTGTATTCAGCTGAATATAGGTTGAACAGGATCATCATTTTTATTTATGTTCCCTGGAATTGGGCTTGTGCTTCAAACCTCCTGCACTCCATCAAGAACTGCTTGGCCTTTAATATTTGACAAGCTTTTGCAAAATTGATCATGTCTGGGAAATGTAATAATGCAAAGCCACAACAACCTGCTCCTCGCCTTTTATGCGAGCAAAATTAAATCAAACCTGTTTTGATTGCCGAAGGTGTCGTGGAGAAGCTTGGAGACGTTTTTGCATTGCCGTCATTTGTCAAACACTTTTTGCTCAAGCTTATTACAGTAAGTGCATCCAGCCTGAAGAGAAACAACATGTCATCAAAAACTCTGAGCGAAACAAAGAATATGGAGATTGCAGGTATAATAAATTCTGCACTAAGTGGTGGGAGCGGTGCTTTCATTAGTTGATCTATACAGATGCATTGTCTCATTTTTTGTATAATGTAATGTAAATAAACTCCAACAGGAACTCCATAATGTGAAATAACCCTTATAAAAACCACTAACAAACAAATGATGCTCATAATTACACCCTCCATGAAGGCTGAAACGCTGACTGTAACAGTTACAAGTTAATGCTTCTAACAACATGAAAGGGATACTTAAACAATCCCTGAGAGCGTTCCAAGAAATTTTTTGTTTGACAGATTCCTTTCCAACATCATCCTGCAGTTAGGGATGGAAATTTGTCAACCTGAATTCCATTTTGTTCAACATCCTCTGAGAAATGACTTCTGAGCCACATTATGTTCTTCAGCTGGTTTTTCTTCTGGTGCTGGGCAGATCATGTTCCACTCGCCACTCAAAGCCTTTTTCTTTTTCTCTTTTTTTTTGGTAAATGTCTCTGTGCTGCTGCTGGAAATGGAGTAATGTGCGACAGAATCAGAAAAGTAAAATTGGATGAAAGAAAAATAAATAACAGCTTGCTGTGGGTGCTGTTGCTATGACACAAAATGATTCAACCATCTAACGTATAGATTAATGTGGATTTAAACCCCCAAACCAGCAGCAATTGTAAATAATATTTATCCACCTTTCTCTGCTTTCATTTTCTTTTTTTAGTGATTAGAATCAGGCAGTGAATAGATTAAAAAAGTGATTCAATCTTGCTTTATTTTATTCAACAGAATCTGCTTTGATTGTGTTTGTTTCAGAATTGCAGTGGAAGTTAAACAAAAATAAAAAATAATATATATATATATATATATATATATATAAATATACATACACATACATTTAAGAATAAATATATATAAACTAAACAGAAAAGGCTAGCATTCTTTGACAGAATACACATCATGACTTTGATAGACTGAGCTCCTCTCACTTTGAGAAATTAAGAGATTATAGACATTCTACTCAAACCTTGAGATGAACAATACAATCTCATGTGATATTCAAGTACATGTCAGGGATAGTAACTACCAGAACACGTTAATTTAATATATGCTAAATTGACTGAGATATAACCATTTTGTGTTGGCAAATCTTTATTAGCTGTGGTTGCCATCTTCTATTTGATTGCCTCAAAAGGTTATTTAGCTTTAGAAGTAAATCTAAATATTACTTTCTGAAAGTTTCATTAAAATTTGTTCAGAAGATATTTTGCTAACAGGGTTAACTCAAACAGTTGATGCTGACATCTAAGTAAGGATATGAGACAATAAATAACACTGGAAGTATGCATTATAAATAAATCTTAAACACAACTACACCAAATTAACGTTCAATATTTGTAAAACTGACTGAATTATATGTTTTGGGTTAAATGAGTTGTGGAAGTAAATGATTAATTTCTGAAAGTTTCCTTTAAAATATACCCACAGACACGAGTAAAAACATAATCACCTGCCTTCACCTTTAGGCTGTGGGAGGTAACAAGTGAGAGAATAAATACTAGAAGATGATCTCACCTTTTTAAAAATCACATTTTATAAAGGTAGTCATTTAATTCAACCTCTTCTGTCAGTTGAGCATCTTAACTTAAGAGAAAAAAAACTTGCTCAGAACAAAAGGAGCTTGAGGTCCATCTGAACATTATTACAGCGAAAGATTTTTCAGCAGCTGCCATTTTATTTAGCCAGATAGCAGAAATACTTCAGAGGCTTCTGGTTTGTTTAAATCAGCTCTGCTTTGTTTCTTTTTTTTCAAATATTCAGAATGTTTCACTGCAGATTAATCCCAGAACTAGCAGCCATTTTACACGTCTTTTAATTTGTATGTTCGTTTGAACAAATAGGGTTTCTTTCTTCAAAAGTGACGTACTAATTTAGAAACATTTGAACTTCAAGGATTATTCCTCTCCTGGGATTAAAGGAACTCTTCATCTGTTGTCCTTAATGAAACATTTTCAATTCAATTCAATTCAAATTCAAAAATACTTTATTTATCCCAGAGGGAAATTAGGT
>JAUBOC010000048.1:3968215-3985405 GCA_032275365.1 Anablepsoides cearensis
ATGTTTGGATTGAAACTAGGCCTGGGTAAGGTTAGGCACCATACATTATTTAGGAAAGACTGTTGCTACAGTTGATTTAAGCAGGAGTAACTGTGAATATAAATGGGAAATAAAAGCAGTGCCTCAGCAAAAATCAATAACTAAACAGCTACATAATCAATAACCCACGACCTGCAAGTAAACTGTTACAGTTTTTTTTGTTAAAATTCCTGCATATCTTTACTAAAACATAAAACATTTTTAACTTCATTCTAAAACTTGTGGAACTGCTTTGAGGTTGATATCTACCACTGACCCAAACAACCCACAGCAACACGAGCTTATCTGGTCTAAAGCAATGAGCTCTTTCATTGTCACCCAAAGCCTTGCTGTTGCAGCTCCCTTGCTTTACCTTCATGCATATTTCCATGGGCAACACAAAATCACTGCACAAACATGTCTGAACACAAACTGTTTCTCTTGAGAATATAAATGTGCATACACAGAGCAAAAGCGAGCTAAATAAAATAAAATCTCTGCCCACACAACCGCCTATCTCCCTGCCTACATATCGACCTACACACACCTAGTGCTGGTTTTTGAATTTTTGTAAGGCCGTTTCATTGTCACCAGATGCCCATCTGAACTTCTGATCTATGTGCTTTTTAAAAGAAGAAAAACATGTTTAGATACATCTCAGCAGACTTTGACCTGAAACAAGACTTTATTTCCTGAGATTTTACTTCATGTTCAGTTTTCTCCTGCATCCAGTAATGCTGTAGATAGTCCATTTACTTCACCTAATGAATAAGTGATGCAGGCAGTATAGCAGCATTGTACTGCAGGTCTAAGCCTTTTGCGTTGCTGTCTGCCAAAAATGTCACAAACATGGATGGCTTCCAATCTGCTTTTTTTCAGCAAACCATTTTTTGACTCCAGTAATCTCTTTTGTGTTGTGCTCCTGCTTTGTTTCCTCATATCCCTCAGTTTCATCGTCCTCTGTCTGTTTGAGTCCCTTGGTAGGCTTCCTGTTTTGTTTCGTCTCCCTTTTCCCCCTAATCCCTTTTTCACACAGTCTCTCTCCTCTTTCTTTTAATCTTTAATCCATCAGAAAATCTGTGCATTCCTCTCCTTTCCCCTTTGCATCATTTCTGGTCTTTGTTCTCCCTCTTTTTATTTATTTTTTTGTCTCACTGACATTCTTTTTTTCTCTCACAGATGGAGTGTGATAATTTCATCACCGTCCTTCAGAAAGTGAATGACACATTCATAGCATGTGGGACAAATGCTGGAAGCCCCAGATGCTGGATGCTGGTAAATATCTTCAGACACATTCCTCAGAGCATGCGTGCCTCTCCTTTAGCTGCTGCTAAGTGCTTTTTCCTAGAAATGCAGCAATCTCAACAACCACTGATCTATTTTCTCACTTGTTTCTTTTGCTGGTAAGAGGAAAGTTTAGAGTTATTCAATCCTCAAAGAACAATTTTACTAAGTAATGATCATTTGCAGATAAATTGAGGCTCATCCAATAAGTGCAGGGTAAAATAAAGCAATAAAGCAGGCCTTGAACAAACTCTAATATCTTTTACCTTCATCCTGCAGGTAAATGATTCAGTGCTGACAGATGTGCAGGGTGTTGGGCAGATAGCCTCCCCCTCTGACATTTCACCACCCTACCCTTCTCAGAAGTTCATCAACTTACCTGCAGGTAATAAAAAAGAAGGAAAACACACATTTCTTTGTAAAGGGCTAAGGTTCTGTCCACACAAGAACAGTATTTTGCAAATATGCATCCAGATGGAAATTGCATTTTAAAATTTGCTAAACAATATTTTTTTTAATTGATTCAAAAGTGAGAAAAGCTCCTAAACACTGCCAACATGTTTTTTGTGTAATAGTTTAACTTTCAACCAAAGTTATGACCCTAAAAAAGATTAATTCGATATTGGTGTTGAAGCCGCCAGTTGCCTTTTCATACTGTATTATTTTAATGAGCAGACACAATTGGTGAAAAATAATATTGCTGTAAATAGAGCAGAACAGCTACCCTTTATTTTTACAACAAGCAAATAAAGTTGCTTCCAGTAAAACTTCATGACACCGTTCAGTATTTATATACAGATGGATAGCCCTTCATCATAGATGGACAAAAATAAATAAATCGGAAGCTCTTATGTTGAATACTTTTTGTGTTAATAAGCATTTTTTTCATTTTGTCCAGACACCCCTTTTCAATTTGGGTGGGAGTCCAGGGGGGGTGGGGGATGTGGGCTCTTTGGTGGGCCCGATGGATTTATATACAGATAGATAGCTCTTCATCAGAGATAAACTAAAAAATGATCTGAAGCTCCTATTGAATATTTTTTGAGTTATAAGCATTTTTGTATGTCCAGACACCCCCTTTTCAGATGGAGCCCCCACATTGTAGGTCAAACTCATCTACATTCCTGTTAAATTTCATGTTGATCAGTGCAGCCGTTTCCATGATATGGTTGACCAAATTTCACTGAAAAATAAAATAAAATAAACAGTACAAAAACAATATGACCCCCGCTTCATGTGTGGGGGTCATAATTAGTCAATCCAATTGTCTATTTTCAAATTCACACAGAGATGAAGAAAATAATCTGTAAGGATTGGTGTTGAATAATTTGGAATTTAACTGTTTTCTAACCAAAGATTCAAAAGTTTTTGGTGATTTTTCTTTTGGTGAAACTTCAAGAGTCTTACTATCAGTTTCAAACATGTCTTATTCTGGAGTAATGTCACTTTCAAATTTTTATTTGAAATATCTCATCTGTGTCGGGAGCAGCAGAGCGACACTTCAATTCAAGGTGCCCAGAAGTGATGTGCCTTTAACGGTCCCCTCTGTTCGTATCAAAGAATGGAGAAAAGCCTTTTATCTGAAGGACCTTACATTATGTTAGCGTCAGTCCTGAATGTGATAGATTTACAGAAGCAGATTTGAAAAAAAAAAACATTTCTAATATATAAAAACATCTAACAGACACATAGATGTCTGTTTTTATTGAAAACTGTGTTTAACTTTCAGATTTTTTAGAATAAATATGGCAGCTGTAGCTTTTTATACTCAGAAAAGTCACAGCAAATTGGATTGTGTGGTCTTTAAATTGAACATTATGTATTCCCTATGCATGCTGAAAAAGGCAAACTTCAGCTGGTGTAATTCCACAGCTTCCCAAGTCTGACAAATCAGAACGGAAACGTCTTGGTGCACGCTGCAGGAAATGAATATCCTAACTGTGTGGTTATTAGGCAGCATGTCGCATTAACTAAATAGAGATGTTCCTAATTAAAGTGACCTTTAGCAGTCATAGTGCGTGAAGAGGAACACAAAAATTGGCTGTTTCTTGCACCATCTAATGCAGATGAGATGTTTGAAGAGGCACTCGAATCAGCGAGGGTTTGGTTTTCGCTGCAGGGTGCTCTTCCAGATGGGGAGTGATTGTGGATGCAATGAGCCGGGCCTTTGCTTAAGCTGAGTAGCATTCAAATAGCGATCAGCCCTGATTAGGATGTTACTTGCCATGATTTCAGATGCTTCCCCCCCTCTGTATTGCTATGGAGACAGAGCTCTGAGTTGGGCTCTCCGAACGTGAAGACTGATAGCTGCTCATTTATTCAGTGAGCTCCTCTGCTTTCATGTCTTCTGTGCTCCTCATCTCCTTCCTTTCCCTTATTTTTAATATTCTTTTTATATTTGTCCTCCAGGGTCTCTTTTATTTTGTCCTCCATTTCTACTTTGTGTTTAATGCTCTCCTTTCCATATCACCCCCGTCCTCTAACCTCAGTCATTTTCCTTCTTGTGTCACTTCAATCACCCCCTCCCCCGCCGTTCCCAACCTTGCACCGATCCTGTCAAGTGCACTCTCTTCCCTTTTCTTTTTTTTAACTATCTCTTTTCTGCTGTATCTTTTTTTTCCCCCTGATGTCTCAGATGGGAGTCTGTATTCTGCTATGTCGTCAGTGGGAGGTCAAGCTGGCTCGATCCGGCGCACATTTGGCCCGCAGAAACTCCTGAAGACGGAGAACGTTTGGCTGCTGAGTGAGTAGGAGGAGCGGAGTCACGCAGACACCACACAGGTTTAGAAAATGAAATGAATGCATATGGAGATGGTGGGTGGTACTCTCTGTAAACCATCTACTATCACTCCTAGGAGAAAAAAAAAAACGAACATGTAGGTGTATTCACAGTTACTGACAGAAACCTTTCCACTGAGTTTGTGCTCCGGTTGATCGTCTCAGTGTCCTTTTTAATCGCCCACTGCCAAAGGTGTCTGTGTACGACGTGTGTGTTTGTTCATTGTTGTACCATTAGCAGGATTTTTCATAAATTACCTAACAAATTTTAATAAAACTCATTAGGAATCAGTTCCATTCAAGATGGCCACCACAACTAAGATACCTATATCCTGTGCTACTGTGCCAAGAGTCATTTACTTGTCTTTCTTACTTTGAGCACAAACTGATTCCACAAGATTTGTTAGTAAAATGTTGACAATATTGTAAAAAGATGGGACAAATGTCTCTGTGAAGAGATTCAGATCTTGATGAGCCGTTTGTTTCAAAGTCGTTCAAAAGAGCTGTTCAATTTTGAACGAGTTCTGTCATCTTATAGGGAAATATGTCATCATGGTTGCAGTACTAAAACCACATTTTAGAACCCGTTTTCACCCATACCTGCTGTAATCTACCCGTCTGCCGTTTTTTCCTTTAAAAGAAATTAAGTAGAAGCAATAAAGCAAGATGGAGAATTAGGGCCACTGAAAAAGAAAAAAATAATAATATTAATTCTGAATTTAATCTTAGGATTCTGACTTTATTCTGACATTAAATAAAGGTAATAATTAAGAGTCATTCTCATCACATACTTGCAGCATTATTTGTCTTGTGAGATGTGGCTGTGGCAGCCATCTTGAATTAAACCTCTATTATTAAAGGTGGCAGATGATGTTTTTTTCCAATACAGAATATTAGATCTCCAGTTTGACATAATAATGCTTGTGTAAGCGTTTGACTTTTTTATTTTAATGTCTTTTAAGTATAATGCATGCATTCTCTTCTTTCAGATCCACAGTTTGCCGGCGCAGCTGTAATCCCATCCTCACAAAAATACAAGGAGGAGATCTATTTCTTCTTCACGGAGTTCAACAAGACAGCCAGAGTGGACGAGGAGCCGTACAGGGCTCGGATTGGTCGCATCTGCACGGTAAAAATCCAGAAACCTTCAAAGATTTGTTGTGCCGCAGGCTCCTTTTTAAATGCTATAATTTCCCCTTCATGAAGCACTTTAGAGCCTCATCCTGGGCATTAGGAAGCCTAATCAGCTGCTCCTCGATGTAAACAACTCTTTTGTTGGCTTTGCAAAATGCGCCAAAGGTAATGTCATAAATTATTTATGCAGAAAAACATTCAAACCTTCATGAAAATATCTTCAGAGGCTCAGTGTTTTGACAGAAAAACTCAAAAGAAAGCTGAGAAATAAACAAGAAGAGTTTCTGCAGCAGAGTGACAGTAATGCAGTGCTACTCTAGAACTTGGTGTTTTGACAAGTAAAATGTCAAAGTCACACATGGTGCAAAGTGTACATCATATGAACACCTTTTCATATGCTTTATTATTGTAAATTCAGTCTTCAGAGTGCTGCTTCTTTGCTTTTGGAACAAACCTGAGGATGTTTCCTTTCATTAAACATTTCAATCAGTAAAGTCAGATCAGGTGTTTTTCCAATTAGCTGTGAAAACACCTGCTGCTCTCTGCGATTCACAACTCTTCCCCTAATTTATTCTCAAATCAAGGTTGTCAGATGGGATAAAAAAGGTTAAGAGGAACGTTTTGTTTAGGAGCAATGATTGACTTGTTCAGCCATGTGTGGAATCATTTTGTTTGCTACCTAAGATTTTTTGTTAGTCTTGTCTCTGACAGGTACATGAGAAGATCTTGTGCTGTGGTATCTGTTTGTTTAACATTCAGAAAAAATCTCATGGTCTAGGTGGATAGCAGCGGCCATTGTTGATGTTTGTTATCCGACACTATAACTTCTGCTAACGCTTCTAACACTCCTAAAGAGATTATTTAAAATCTAAATTCAAAATGTGTTCATAAAAACAACATGTGCTACCTGTGGTCCAGCAGTTTGAAGTGAAGCTTAGACACCAACCAGAAGTGCAAATAGGGAAGCTTTTGTGCAAATTGGAGCGCTAGCGGTTGCTAATGTCTCAGGATGATGACATCATAACATGAGCCGAGCACAAACAGCAAAGGCTGCGTTCCATTCCAAAATACCTAAATATGAACTTCAACGTTTCAGGTTTAACTTTTATATTTAGGTTTAATCATTTAGATATAGGATTTAAAATTTAAATATATTTTTAACATTTAAATTTAACAATTAGTAAAAATTAGCTAAACGTAAGAACAGTGAGCTAAATAATGAAAAATGTCGGTGAAATTTTTTAACATTTCATTTTACACTTGGCTCCCCATTTTATGTTTAATACGTAGTGTGCAAATGGTGGATTTTATTTATTTATTCTTTAGATAAAACATCTAGTTCCCACATCCCAGTCGTGTTTACAAAAATGTTCGACCCATTTTTAAAAAGCTTTGAAAAGAAGACTGTTGTTTTTTTTTTTTTATGAGGATTCTTCTGCACAGCATGGGTTTGAAGACAGAAACTGCATTTTGGCAAGAAAACACAAAGCAGGAGTCTCAAAGGGTTTGGCAACCTCACTGCCCTTGTATGACTTTGGTGTAACAGCGCTTTTGTGTTTCTTTTTTTTCAGGTGGATGAGGGAGGCATCAAAGCCCTGTTGGCAGACTCCTGGACCACCTTCATGAAAGCACGGGTGATGTGTGGAGCAGGAAACACTCAGCAGCAGTACAACAACATGAAGCAGGCCGTGGTGCTGACAGATCAGGACAAGAGGGAAGGGGTCATGTATGGCCTTTTTTCCAATGCATGGTAATATTTTAACACGTATGTCATTAAAGCTGAATTTTGAATTGTATCCAGTTATGTTTGAGTCATTTTTTGAGTAAATAATATTTCCCCAGCTGGTAATGGGTTGTTAGCATTGTTGCCTTATAAAAAAAAAGCTCAGATCACACAGTCTAAGTGTGTAGCTTATTTGCTTCATTTGTACCCAAGTAGATTTTCTTTAGCTACTAAGGCTTTATTCTATCAATCCAAAAGCATGTAAGTTAGATAAACTGGTGATTGAGTGAGTGTTTTTTTTTTTTTTTGCATCTTGTTTTAGCGTTTTCTCTGTGATAGACTAGTGACCTGTCCATGTTGTATGCCACCTTTTTACTTGGTGACATTTTAAATCGAGCTCCAGGCCACTGCAACACTGACAAATTCAATGCAGGTTCAGATGCCGTATACACAGCAACATTTGCAACCACTAAAAATCATATCTGCAGTTTGAGGTATGTTTACTATTTTGTAACTGAGATAAACAGGAATTCTGAAGGTCATGGTCTCACTTTGCATCTTTTCTAACACAAACCTTCAAGTGATTACGGCATGTTTCTTCAAATGCCTTTTAGACTACAACAGGCAAAGTAATAAGTAAATTGCTCTAATTGAATTAAAAGAAAAAACATAAAATAGAGGCAAATTTTAAACATTTTTTTCTTTAAATGTTATTCTAAAATTGTACTGTGATTAAGTAGCTTCAAACAGAAGTCCCCAAATTTGACATCTTTTTTGTTTCAAAGCTGAATTTATGCTGTTTTTTTAGTCCTGATAACCACTTGCCTTGTTTCCTTGTTCATCCTTTTCTCCTTGTTTCAGGGGTAGAACTGTAATCTGTGCCTTTTCCATTGAAGATATCGACAAAGCCTTCTCTACTTCTAAACTGAGAGGCTACAGCAGTCCATTCAGCAGCAATCGCCCTGGCATGGTAAGAAAATCCTTCATATTTTTACTGTGTCACGATGCTGAAAAAAAATATGTGCAAATGAGTCAGCCTGTAATTTAGAGACAAAAAGACTAAAATAGCTATTTTTGTAAAGGGATGAGTTATTAAAAGACAATAAATTTAGAGTTCCTTGTCCAAGAATGTCTTGCTCATTCAAGAGCCCGTCCTGATGGGAGTCTATTACGCCACTTTTCTCCTCAGTGTGCCCGCAAGAGCCCTTCAACAGCTGAAAGTCAAAACAACATCAAGAACCTCGGGGTGATCAGATACCACCCAGAAATTGAGGATGTGATCCGTCCCGTTGGCGTGGCTCCACTCGACCTCCCCACAGACGACCAAATCACACACACAGTGGCGGATATCGTCCTCTCTGTCAATGATTTCCACTACACCGTCCTGTACCTCGGAACAGGTGTGTGTTTGCTTGGATTAAAAGAAAATTTAAAAGACTTCAATGTATTCTTCATGACAATGTTTTTTTTCTTTTTTGTGACTGAGAAAAATCTTCACTACTCTTAATTTTAAAGTGTTTAAAGATTTATTTGGGTTGAGCGATGCCATCATAGATGTAAACTCTTTTTTTTTGGGTGGAATTGTCCCATTAACATACAGTGTAATAACTAGACACAGGACCAGAAGGTATTGCTGGGTTGCAGTCATGTGACCCAGATGACGCGCAAAATTCAAATGGGGGACAGGAAGTGATTTGCTCCAGTTCAAAACACAGAAATGGATCACAGCCAGTATGCTAATGCCCTAAATGAGCTGGCACAGACGAAATATTATAGAAAAATACTCATACATTTAGGATATGATCCAGATTGTCTTAATAAAAAAATTTTTGTTGTATAATCTGGAGGATTTACCTGACATCGAGGCGACTATCTGGTGCTGCAGACCTCGTATTATACGATGAGTCAGATGAAAGCTTTCAAAAGCCTCGAAGCTACAATTATTTTGTTTTCGGTTGGGTCAAACATTTAGGATCTAAATAAGCTTTATATGGCTGTCAACTTGTTTCTGCCAAGGTGAGGAGTTATTTTAAGTATTTAGCCTATGATAACACTGCTATCGCTAACGCTAACAACGAGTAACCCTTGTTATTTTTATGTGCTTGAATCTACTTGTAAATATTTTATTTAGCTTCTGTAAACCCAAATTTGAGTAACTTTCCAATAAAATAGGTGAAATTTTGATTTAAATGATCCTGTTAGGAAGTTGTCATTGCAAACTCTTGCTTTGTCCGTTTCCACACCATAGATTGTTTATCCACTTTTGTCGTCTTGTTTTGTTTTAACGCTCTTGTGACAAACTACTTTCAAAACACGAATTTTTTAAAATCTTTCTTACAGATTTAGAATGGTTGCAACAATTGTACACGTTACAGAATTTAGGCAGGAAACAAGGCTACATTTACTTCCTGCCCCCATCTGCATTTTGTGACATTGATACTACGTCATCTGCAGCCTAGCAATACGTTGAAACAAATGTTGAGCCCCTCCTATTGGCTGGCTGCAGTAAAATTTTGCCTGACTTCCTGGGCTGGACAGAAGTAACCTTCAGGCCACATTTGGCCCACAGGCCTTGAGTTTGACACACGTGTTACTGTGATTGCCAATGACAGGCTGTTGCCTACAATCTAGTCAATGTAAGATCACACAGACACACAAAATGCCACTTTTGGCCAAAGGCAGGTCCAGTTTTTCAAAGAGGCTCAGTGAGAACATCTTGGTTCTACCCGTACGTTATCTGCACCTGCTTATTTTCTTGTAGCTTCGGGAAAATCCAATTTTCTGTATCTGATGAGTTGTATTTGCACAACAAGATAAATGAGCCTGTAGGCTGGGCAGTAGTGCTCTATCAGCCGCAACAGAGCAGGAAAAAAAAAAAAAAGCAAAACCCAAATTAACTTAAAACATTGCCAGGCATTATGTACTGTAGCTAAATCTAGTGCAATTTGGGAACTGGACTGTTGGTGATAAATGAGACTTTCTAAAGGTGTGGGTGGGAGGGTGGGAATGTTATTATGTAAAATCCCCTTTTTGAACTTTTTATCATGTTAAAATGTCATTCCCTCATCAAAAACATTCATGCATGTTTAAGAAATCCTTGAATATCCAGTGGTAGCCATGTGGAGCTGCCTAAAAGCTTGCTGGTACAAAGCTCCGCCTATTTGCCCAAAGCTCCTCCCTGGAGCTCAGTCTGCACCCCATCCTGTGCTAAAACAGGAGGAGGTTGTTGAAGAGACGGAGGACAATTTCAAAGTGTTTAGATGTCATTTTCATAACAACTGAAGGTAACAGTTACTTGATTGTGGTTTAGAGTTGAACTATGTACCTGGAAAATAAATCAAACCCCCACTTTAAAAAAATGGTGCAAGGTCAGAATTTCTTCAGCTCGCTTGCAATCTAAAAATTCTCAGCCTTCACAACATTTCTTCTATTTGATGAAAGCAGTAACTCTGAGCCGCAGATGCCGCTCAAAGCGGTTGGTCTAAATATTGCGACGAGCCTCAGGGACATCACTATGGCAACCATCACAAGTCGTATGCTCACGCACCGTATGTTTGAGTGTCTTTCCACCCCGGAGTTCACTATCAGATGAGTGTCATCTTTCTTGTTGTTACAGTGGCTCTATGCTTGTCGCTTATCAAGGCTTTCTGGGTTGGGTATATTTCTAGTGGACAGAGAATCCGATTAAAAAAGACAGGTTGATGGCCTCTCTCTGTGGGGGTTTCTAACTGTGTCACTAATAAGAAGGAAAGAGAAAGCTATGAACAGCAATGGATCTTTGTGGTGACCTAAAAAAAAGTAGAGCAGTTTGACTCACACGGGTGTCTGAAGCCAGGGGGGGAGTTGAACTGGAAATCAAGGGTTTTACAGTTTGAAAAGTACAAAACTACTGACATCTAATTGGTAGAAAAGTGGCATTTTATTATTCTCATTTCTGATATTGCTCGCCTTTTATTGCAAATCCTAGACTATAAATATTCACAGCTAGTTTCAAATCAATCTCATCAGTCTACATAATTAACTTGAATGAAGCTCTTATATTTGTGTAAATGGTGCAGAGCTGCTTCCTTTTTGAAATAAGTCAGTCTTGAGTGAATGAATCAGATAAACAACTTGTCTCGGAAACAGCGTGCAATTAAATTCCAAACGGATGAGGTAAGAGTATCTTTTGATGACAAATATGCTTTTTTGACAGACTGAAGAAGCAGTTTGTCCTTGTTGGTGGAAAAAGTATATATATTTTTCCTAAATATGACAAGATGCAGTGCCTTTTTGGTAGCAATACGTGATCCAGCTCAGGTACATAGTGGGTATTTATCTCAACACACCCAATAAGTAAGAATTAGATAAGTGCAGGTAAGTACCAGTAAACCTTCTTCCTAATTAATAAACATAGATGAGACTTCCTTAAAGGGGACATGTAATGCAAAATCCACTTTTTTAGCAGTTAAATAAATTTAGTTTTGGACTAGGAGGCTCTAGGACTGCAGAAAAGTTGGATTTAGTCTCTCTTAGTGCTGCAAAGATATCTTTATATTCTGTTTGGATCATATTTTTCAGCCCATTCAGTTTCTCTATTTTCTGAGCTATTACATCAAATCTTCTGCAATGGAATTGCCAAATTAGGTCTGGACTTACTGACTACAATTTCTTCCTCTTCATTCTCCTCTGGTTCTGGGTTAGACTCTGGCTCAACATCGCCATGTAAGGCTAGATGGACAAGCCTTTTGTTGTGGATTTTTTTTTAGTTTTTAATTAAATTGTAAATAAAACATTTCTGCAAGCTTGACAACATAAACCCCCATCCCTAAACTGGAGTGGACTGGTCTGGTCTCTTTGAGACACACAGCAGAAAAGGGATGAACAAGGGGCTGGTGAAGTTAGAATAAGGAGGAATTCAGACCAAATCATTGTAGTTCCACTTTATAAAGATCCCAAATGAATGATTAAAATGTGAAAAGGAAGGATTTAAACGCTCAATATGTCTACTTTAAGTTTGAATAAACCTACAAACTCACTTTGATGTGGTATTGTCACTCCCAGCAAACACAAGTAGCTAATATACAAACTGTACACTGCAGATTTGTCTAAAAGGAGCTTAAGTCTATTGATATTAGGCAGACAGAGCAATAAAAAATCAAACATGAGGAAATAAACTATTTAAATAGGCCATTTGATGTATTCATTGGGTTAGATATGCTTGTCAACAAGCTTTAAAAAAAACCTTTAAATAAAATGTTAAAAAGAAGACTTTAAACTTTTTGTGTCCCAGCATAAAAAACTGGAACAGTTAGTTTATTTATCAATCATGTTGGAGAGGAAATAAACTACAGACTGTGTTAAGATACCCATTTTTCTTCAGTAACTCTGAGACAGATTGACCCCAACAAGTGTAAAGTTGCTTGTTTTTTTCAGTTCCAGCAGTCGTACAACAGAAAGCTCCCCTCAGGGACAGACTAAATGTCAGACCCATACATCTGGTTCAAGATGCCTTTATGTTTGAGATCAGGAACCTTTTCTTCTTTCACACTGAGGCACTCAATGACACTTCAATTTTAAGGTTAGAGTGGAACAAAAATAGGTTTTTAGCTGAAGAAAGTTTAATTTAAGTGAATTACTGTGGAGAAAGAAAAGATGGAGCAAAAACATACAATTTGAATCAAAGCTGAGGAAAAATGCACATCAGCTTTTTTTTACTAAATAAGTTTATGTGAGTGTACATTTAAAACAGTAGTGAGGGTGATCTTCACTGTAAGAGAAAATGTTCCCTCAGCAACTTTTTGCCTGGATAAATATAGCTAAAAACAGATTCACTCAGCAGATGTCACAGAAGTGCACCATTGTCACCCTTTTTATTTTCTCTCAGCTGCTGTCTTTTTGCTGAAACCATGCTTTGATAAAAGAGCTGGAAATAGCTGCAGAAATAATTTTAAAAACATGAGAATAAACTAGATGGAACGATGAACGTAGTCTTTGACAACAGAGGGAGGGGGGCATGCGAATAAGAGACGAGCAGTTTGAGGACAAATGAAAACAAAGTGACAGCAAGAAGCTGCCTGTCTAATTATAAATGAGAAAGAGCTGCAGAGGGAGCATTCAGAAGATGGAAAATTAAGATAAAAGGTATTATTTCAATCACACTATCACTCTGGGATTTTTTTCTTTTTCTGGGTATGTGTGTTACAAGAAACAAACAAGATAGAACATATTTTTATATAAAGCCTGTCAGAATGACGACCTTTTATTTGGAAAGCAAGTGGTTGCTGGAGGCAATAAAAAGCAGCACTGCTCAGGAGCACATGTAGGGTTAGTAAAAACATTTATTTTAGGTTTGACTTGAGGATGTCATGGAGGCAGAGGACTGCAAGTGGTGCTATCAATACCAGACTCGACCGGAGGCCCGATACCAAACAAGACAAAGATATTCATCAGAAATAAGGCAGAACTCTAAGATCCTCATTTAAGTTCTTCAAGTGGATTGTTGTAGCTGATGTTTTGTTTTTATGCTGCGGTTTGCTGGAAGAAGGCAACACCTCTACCAACAGAAAAAACAAAAGTAAAAAAAAAGACTGGTTTCATCAATGACAGAAGGGATTGGTTTGGACTGATTGTGGGGGACTCAGTCAATCAATTAGCCTCTGTCTGTCTGTCTGTCTGTCTGTCTGTCTGTCTAACACATGCATCGTGTTAGATGGGCAGATGATATCGATTCACATCAAGAATATGATGACAATATAGATCGATATTTTCATTTTGCCACTATATAACCGAATCATGAACCATTCAAATCGACATATTGATATAGATTGATGTTTCGTTACACCCCTAATATCTACACATATATATATCTACCTACACATCTATCTGCACATATATCTACACATATACTCAACTGAATTGAGTAAATCTAACACAGTTACTTCACATTTACTTATAAAGTAAATGAAAAGAAAGCTTTACATTTACTCAATTCAATTGAGCATAACCTATTGACATAATTTATTTAAGTAAATCCAATACAAACATTTAGATATTTCTATCTACACATATCTATCTACACATCTAATTCAATAAAAAATGGGAAAAGACTGAGTTCTCACTATTAGGCAGTCTTTGGCTGAGACTGCCTAGTGGCACAATCTGTTGTGAAAAAAGAAAAATGCGATGGCTCATCATTAGAATGACTCAACAAATAATGAGTCATTTTTCAAACTGAGGCTGAGCACAATTTTGACTGACACAGTAAAATCAGCAGAAGTATTTTCTGTTCATCATCTTGGAAATTTTACATCTCAATATACAAAACAGACAATTCCAGGAAAAACACCTAATTTGGGACTAAAAAAACAGTTTGAGCCTAACGTAGTTGTGCGACGGAGCCATTTCCTTGTTTTTGAAACACTGAAAAACAATGCTTTGTGGGAAAAACACACAAAACCAAAAAGTACATCAAGAATCAATGCAGTCATTCTGCTGAGGAGAGGAAATAAAATAATTAGGCTGGTGTTCATTGGACTGTTTTTCTTTAGCAATGCATCAAAGAGTAAAAAATATGGCAGATGCCAATTAAATCAGCCAACTCTTTCTTGCTGCTAAAACATCAATGTGTTTGGGTTTTACTTCCAAAAGGTTTAAGGTATTGCTAAGATTTTGCAATGAGAAAATGCTTTAAATTTATAACATTTTACATTTAGATGGTATTTAAAGGCTGCTACAGGCTGATCAGAGTACAGATATAATCTTGACATTGAAGTAGTTCTTTGACATCATAAAATATCTAATTAAATTACCAAGAAAAGATTTATTCTGTTTGACAATGTAGTTTTTTAATGTTTTGATTTTTTTGTTTTTTTTGTTTGCCTCTTCATTGTATTTTTTTTACAGAAGATATTAAAATCACCTTGAATCTATTTATTTTTTAACGTCTCAAACTCAAACATGTCTACAGTTTTCTGCTCTTTAAAACAATGGTTTTAATAGACCTTGTAGCAGAAATTGGGTAGGATGAAGTTTGATAAAGACTTTTTATTTATCTGCAAGTAACAGATATTGACATTTTTGGCACATTAAAGATCTGCAGAGATTAAAAGAAATGAATAGACCAAATGGGGGTTATTTTTGGCTGCAGCCAACTAAATGAGACAACGCTCCAGAGCTGCAGGGAACATCTGATTTACTGTTCAGGCTTTGATTTATCTCCTGAAAAAAACATCACCTTAAAAAAGCCTTTTAATAAAACTCACAAGGCACTAATTTATAACAGTTCAAAAAAAGAATAAACCTGAATGAAGCTTTGTTGCTCTTCAAGGTTTTTGACTATTTAATGGAGCAAAGTGTGCCTTTTTATTAAAGAAACAAAAATAAAGCAGTATTTCTAAAGAAAAAAAGTAATGTGTGATGTAGGTATGATAATGCAAATTATTATTAGAAAAAAGCATGTAAACATGCCTTTTTTAATACAAATGAACTAAAATGGTTTAACAACTTTCACTAGTTATGTGTGAAAACATTTAATATGATGACAGAAATAACTTTATCCACAATAATGATGTTGTAGTTTTTCTCTTTTTTTTAACTGAAGCCAAACACAAAGATAAAGCAGAACTTGATTTCTGATTGACTTCTTTTACTTTTAAATGCGAAGCCTTGACTCACCCCGTTACATAATATCTGATGTCATCTCACTTTGTTTCTGCAGAACAAGGAAAAGTTCTCAAAGTTCTTCACACCAGCAATGAGGTCTTCATCGTCTCTCAGTACTCTCTGTTTCACAATGAAGGGCCTGTTTTAAACATGGCCATCGACTCACAAAAGGTAAGAGCGATAAGGTTGTAATATGCAATATGATATCAACATAAGGTTTCAGATTCTACTAATAATACTGCTTTTTTACAAAGCACTTTGAAACAGTGCAGATGCAATAAAGTGCTGTACATGTAAAAGCGTTAAAAACTTTAAACAGATAAAGCAAGCAATAAAAACAATTAAAACCATAATATAATTAAAATAGGAGTGAAATAAACAGAAGCAATATTTGAGCTGTTCCAAAGGCTAGGAAATAAAAACATGGTTTTAGAAGAGTTTTAAAAGTGGACAATGAATGCTGTGTTTTTTTATGGCTCTCAGGTTTTTAATATTTCCTCTGCTAAAAAACATTTTTTGTTTTCTGTTTAGTAAAGATGATGCAACTGTATGCATGTTTTTAAAATAATGTATTGTTATAATTTCTTATTTCCTCAGGGACACCTGTATGTTGGTACAGCCATGGAAGTGCAGCGATTGCCACTGGCCGACTGCAAACGCTACGGCGACACGTGCAGGGAGTGCATCCTTTCCAGGGATCCATACTGCGGCTGGGACAGGGCCAGGAGGAAGTGCATCCCCATCCCGCCTGGATACAACGTCACGTTAGGGTGAGCTCAGACATGACATCATTGCAGCAGAGCTGTCAGCTGTTTGGACCAATCAGAGACAAGAACAAGCTTTTTATGCCTTTTTAAAAACGTTATGAGCTTCACATAAAACATGTCTATATCCCTAATACTGTATGTGCTTTAAACACTAAAAAGAATGTAATCATTATAAATTTAATATAATTTAGCCTGTTTGTGTTAGTTTCTGAATTTCTCTTTTTAAAACATATGTACAGTGTTTCTAATGTACAAAGACAAAAAAAAAACAGCTTTCTCTTCTTTCTCTTTTTGGTATAATTGTTAAATGATTTGTCTCCTTCTTTCATGTATTACCAGAGTCTTTATATAAAAGCTCATTACTCATTTGTGAAATAATTTCATGCTTCTAATTTTTCTCTGGCTCTTTTTTTCCCACTTACAGAACACTTATTCAGAATCTTGATCAGTCGAACTCCTCCATTTGCGGCGAAGCTGCTGGTGAGCCCTCATCTGCTCTCTCCCACACGCTCTGTATCTTAATTAATGCAAAATGGAAACATTTCTGTGCAACTACAGCAAAAGAGATGATTATCATTTAATTGAGCAGAGCCTGAAAACCCGGCAGGAAAAATGTATTTTTTATTTCATTTCTTGTCCCCGGTTCAGAGCTCGAAACCCAGTTCTAGCTTTACTAATCAGGACGAACAGCTGAGGTAATCTGGCGTGTAACACTGCATTTAATGTCAGCTGTGTCACTGCTACAACATGTGCTGACTGATGAGGTTATGTACAGTTGTGGTCAAAAGTTTACATACACTTGTAAAGAAACATAATGTTATGGCTGTCTTGAGTTTTCAATAA
>JAUBOC010000048.1:4002040-4024809 GCA_032275365.1 Anablepsoides cearensis
TCAGTCTGAAGCCATTGTATGGGACTGGTAACGGCTAATAACGTCCATTTAATGGATGATACCATCCGAAGCGGGTGAGTCGAGCGTAATGTGTTCTGTAATTTCATGGAAACGCAACACATCCCTGATTGCAACACAGAATAATAACATGCAGACGTGCAATGGGATCTGAAGCATCGCTGGCATGATTGTTCACATTCCGTTCACAAAAGAGGTTGTATACCAGAGAACAGGAAGGTTTCTTATTGGTGAACATCTCTAAACTGTCTTTTCATAGAAGCTTCCCTGCAGGTTAGAGTGAAATCAACTGAGAACTCAGACTGTATGCAGGTTTGATGAAGCTTTATTTGTATTTTTGAAATAGTAAATATGATAAATATAGCAGAAATGATTCACATTTAAACAGTTTTTTTGTCTTTTATAATTAGATTCAGATGATACTTTGTTTCTGTGCAGATGTATGGTCAGAACTCTACTTTAGCATATATTTAAGGCTGACTAAGCGATAATTTTGATCTGAAAGAAAGTTTGATTTCAAAGCTAAAATAATATTTTCTGTGTCAACAAATTGGATTTATGGAAAGCAATAAAATATAGTCAAATTTGACTTGACTTAAAAAGATCAGAGAAAATAAACCTGATGATATAATAACCTTGTTTCCTCACAAAAAAATATTTGTGTTTAAAGAAGAATATATATATATATTTAAGTCTATGTGTTGTACATTAATTAACCCATTTGTTGTGGGAACTGGGGATAGGCAGACACAAACCTTTCTCTGCCCACATGAGTTAATGTGGGGAAGAAGCGGTGTGTCTTCTTTACACTGCTCCTGCTGGATCTTTCTTATTACTGCAGCCACTGTAACTAGAAAAGCCTCATATATTACAAGGCTGATTTGGCCATCCAAACAATAATTCATTAACAAAAAGTCTGGCTAAACTTCATTAATAACTTTAAATACAGAAAATATATGTGTTTTTATGTCAATATTTATTTATGGGACTTTATGAGCCTGTTATAACTAACGCTGTTTGTTTAGCAGGTGTTATAAAGCTGTACATGTGCGGTAAAAAATGTAGAGTTTTTTTTATAAAACATATTAAAAAAGATAAGCTTTTCAATAAAAAGCATAATTTATACAGCCTTGCACATTGCATTAAACTGTCTGCTTTTTTACAAGGTTAATACATAATACAACCAGAAAAATATGTACAATTGGTTTAGTCATTAAAATAACACATATTTTACTAAAAAATGATTTATTTTAACCAATCAATGCTTTTTTGGGGAATCATTTAGTATTCATCTCTCTCAGCATTTACTTTATTTTTTTTAAAACTTTATATTGCTTTAACAAATCCTTTAGTGTCAAGCCTTAACGACGTCTTCTTATAAGCAGTCTACAAAAGAATAAAAACTAACCAAAAAATGTTTGTGCACTTCAGTAAAACCCCATCTTGTTCTAGATCAAGTGTGTTATAATGGTGGAGTTTTATTGAACTTCTATCACATCAAGACCCCCTGGAGGTGTTAAGCTATAAAAAAGTCGCTTGCAACAAATACATTTCTGCATGTTTCATTTTTTACGACTTTTCAGAAAAAAGCTAAATATTTTTTTTTGTTTTCTTAAAAAAACATTAGCCTGACTTTTAATGAATTTAAATCTAACAATAAGATGATTAGATTGAGATTTTTTTAGTAATAAATTAGAAACTTGGTATGTTTTTATGTTTCTTGGTTTATTTTTTAGATTGACTAAAAAATCTTAAGCTTTCTCACTTTCCTTCTGTAGTTAAAAGGTAATGCTTTAAGTTAATCTTTCCTGCTTTTATTCCTTTTCAGATCCATCACAATGATTTGGAATTTAATTTATTTCAGCACTCTTTTCGTTGGAGCTCTCTCCTCCCTCACTCCATCCTCACCCCCCGACCCCACCGAGGAGTCTGGACCCTGTCAGATCTCCAACTCTGGCCGCTCTGCAGACTGTAGTGGAAGACAACTTGACAGCGTGCCTCGAAAACAATTTCCAGCCACGCTTGAAAGCATAGATCTCTCCTACAATAAGCTTCATGCTATCCATGCCGGTGATTTCCAGCACCTCACTCAGCTCCGTGTCCTCCAGCTGCAGTACAACAACATCTCATCCATTGACAATGATGCCTTTAGAAGTAATATGCTGCTGGAATATGTTAACATCTTTAATAACTCGCTGCCGGAAATTCCTGCAGTACCTCTGTCACCTCTCATAAATCTAAAACAACTCTACATATCCAATAACCTTTATAAGCATGCCTCTTTGGCAGATAGCTTTTCTAAATATGTCAAACTCCAGGTTCTGTCGATGGGTGGTCCTCTGGTGATGGGTCTGAAGAAAAATGACTTTCAGCCCTTGAAGAACATGAAATTACAAGGGTTTAATATAAAGTGCTCCTCTAATCTCAGTTACTATGAAATTGGAAGTTTAGAAGTGATTCAGATGGAAGAGATGGGCTTTGATATGGCCATAGATCAACGTCCCGAAGCTCTCCTGGACATGCTGCGTGATCTGGCCAACAAGAAGTTGAGAACCATTCAGTTCCGCAACCTCTTTGAGTTCATGTACTACATGGGCAATAAAGACATTTTCCAGGGTTTAAAAGACATCGCAGCCCATCAGCTCATCTTTCATAGAGGTAAATTCAACGAGAACCTCCTGAGAATGGCTTTAATGAACCTCCAAGGGACCACTGTTAAAAGGCTGAGACTTCAGTACATCGACTTCGCTCGTTCCCCAACATTTGTTGATAGTGGAGCAGGTTCCAGCATCACAAACCTGACACTGGATGCATTAGATCTTTGGTGAGTAGTGTGAATGTACCAGTGTAAACAAACAGTGAAATAGAAACAGTTCTATTTTGTGTTAGCCTGGTAAAAAAGCTCCTTGTTCTACACTTTGCTTCACACAGAGGGTCTGGAACTTCAGTTATTGAGAAGAGATTTCTTGCTGGAGGTGTGGACTCTGTTGAAGTTTAAAACAATTGGATCTGATTTAGCCAGTTTGCTAACATTTGGCCATGACATATGTAGTGGGCCAGCTCAACCATGATGGAAGCTAAGCTAAGAAGCTAAGCAGAGTTTGGTTACGCTGTAAACAACCACCCCCTGCTGGGTGGAGAGAAGTACCGAGCCGAACGAGACATCTGTAAATGAGTGCTGCAGGCTTTGTGAGACAAATTGTATTTAATTTAGAAGACTTGGCTTCATTTACTTCTTCTGTTGCCATTGGTAAACTTCAGGCAGACTAAAATGGCGCAGAAAATTGGCGTCTTCATTCACAACTCCTCCTTCTGTTTGCTGATTGGCCCGGTTAAAATTCTATGGGAGAAATCGCAGACAGAGCAGAGAATGGAAACTATTGAGTGAAACTGTGTGAGTAGGAAATGGCCCGGCTAATTTTGTGGACATTTCTAATATTTTTGTTTGTTTTTAACTGAAGTTAGTATTTTTATATGATCAAATGGAGCTGCTTAAACCTAAATATGTTCATTGATTGTTTCCTCTCTAGCTTTTTACACTTTTGGTAACAATAGAGATGTTGCCAGGTTACACAATGAGAATCTAGTTTTGTACAATAAAGCCACACTTAAAATAGTTCTTCCACAAGGTGGTAAAATTACCATGCTTTAAACAGATACAAATTACGTAACGTGCTAGATTTACTAAGATCTCATAGACACTTATTTTTCACAACATTAAATGGTTCCATTTCTTGCAGGTACATCAGCAACCCTGATATACTGCGGTTTGACTGGCGCTTCACCTGGTTCAACAAAATTAAGAAGATTTCCATCCAGTATGTGTATTTTAACAGCGTCCCTTGTGACTCCTGGACTGAGATGGAAGGTGTGGAGCTCCTGGACGTTTCCAACAATCGACTGAACGATGACGTTCTCTACAACAAACTCTGTGATTACAGGGGCACCATGCCGAGTTTGCACACCTTCAACCTGAGCACCAATGAATTGACCAACTTGAAGGACTTGTCTTTGTTAGCAAAAGAGTTCAGGAACCTGCAGGTGTTGGATCTCAGCAACAACAAACTGGGATCTACCAACAAACGTGAGAGCTGTGTTTGGAAACAAAATGTCACACAAGTCATTGCTCACCACAATCAGTTTGAAAGTACAGCTGTGAATTGTCTTCCAACCACAATGTACTACTTAGATCTGTCCTACTGTGACCTGGACCAACTGGACATGGCATTCTTTAGGAAAGCTACCAACCTGAAACACCTCCTGCTGAGTGGAAATAAAATCAAGTTCATCCCATCCAAATGGGAGAGTCCATCTCTGCAGTATTTAACTCTGGATGGAAACTCATTTGGTTTGATTAACAAAGCATCTTTTCAAGACATGCCTCAGCTGTCTGAGCTTAGAGCAGGAAACAACCCTTACCATTGCACTTGTGAGCTCCACGCCTTTGTCCAGGACACAACGTCTAAAGGAAAGGTTAACCTCACAGACTGGCCTTTGAACTACAGGTGTTACCACCCAGAGAACTTCCTCAATACACTCATATCGAAATACTTTCCAGGTCAGGTGGCATGTGACATCAGACTGGTTATCATCATCTGCGTTGCGACTACTGCCGCCGTGACTTTAGTATTTGTACTAATTTGCTATATTTTTGACCTCCCATGGTACACCAAAGCCACTTATCAGATTATCAGGGCAAAATACAGGGCCCACAAGGAAAGAGCTGCAGGGGATTTCGAGACTTTTACCTACCATGCCTTTATATCCTATAGCCACTCAGATGCTGACTGGGTGAGAGACCAGCTCTTACCCTGTTTGGAGAACAACAGGAACCCCTATCGGCTGTGTATTCATGAACGGGATTTCATGCCAGGAAGATGGATCATTGACAACATCATTGAGAACATTGAAACCAGTCGCAAGGTATATACTTTTGGGGTAAAGAGTTTTTGTTTTAGGTCACATTACATCACTTCTTCCCGATGAAAAGTTGCATTAATGTCTCGTTTTAATGTCTTTTCTCATTAGGTTATTTTCGTCCTCTCCCGGCACTTTGTTAACAGCGAATGGTGCAACTACGAGCTGTACTTTGCACAACAACGAGCAATGGGAAAGACCTTCAGCGACGTCATCCTTGTGGTGAAGGAGCCCATTGATCCAAGCTCACTGCCCAGCAAATACTGCAAGCTAAAGAAGATGCTGAGCACAAAGACGTACCTAGAATGGCCCCAGCAGGCTAACCAGCAGCCTTTCTTCTGGGCACAGCTGAGAAGTGTTCTGGGTAAACCTACAGGGACCCGGATTGGGAACCACAGTATTAGAAGCAATAATTCATCTCTTGGAATTCCAGGGAATAATCCCCCAGTAGAGGAAAACAGGCCAGATGAAGACATGCATGGTGAAAACAACCAAGAAAATGTTATTGAAATAGGAACTGAGCTGTAAAACAAGTACCTGTAATGACATAACCCAAACAACCTCCTACATTTCAATGGAATTTGACAAAAAAAAATGCTCTAAATCTTCTTAGCCCATGGCATTCTGTCGTGTCAGCCATGCAAACTGAGAGTATGTAGCACTGATTGTCTCAAACCTGGTTCTTAAAAAAAATGATCCTAGGAAATTGGTATGACAAGTGTCATATTTTGAAAAACAGTGTTATTTTACACGATTGTCCCTCGAAGAAGGGACATTTTAAGGGTATTTAGAAGTTTATGCTGGTCAACATTTTAAGGTTGATTTTGTTGTTTTAATTAGCTGAAGTTTTAAAGTGTAAAACTTTGGGTCAAAAAAAACTTTGAGGGTTGGGGAGGGGGGTTCTCCAGATACTCTAGCTTCCTCCCACTCACCAAAAACTTGCACATTAGGTCAACTGGTAAATCTAAATTATCATTAGGTTTCTGAATAGAAGCCTGAATGGTTGTTTTGTTCATTTCTATATGGCACTGATGACTTAATCCACCCAATGACCACTACACAAACTTTCCCCCAGTAGTGAAATGTTACATCAGCTGAAATTTTGAGTGTGTAAATAAAAGCCACTTCTCTTATTTTGAAAGTTGTTTCATCTCCCATTTTAAAAGCTTCCTCAGCTGTAAGCAGCTGGCTAAAAGCTTCAGGCGTTTACACTCTTGTTAGGACAAGCACACTTTCAGAGTTGTTGAAGATGTGAGACTATTTGAATTCTTGCTGATGTAACTCTCCCAAAAACAACTTAGAGTAGGAAGAATAAAATAGCTCACCTCAGAGGTCAAATAAGATAAAAAGAAAAAAATAATATTTGCCCAATCAAGAAAACGTCATTAAATTTTGTCATTTTCATATATATAATCTTATATTATAATCTAATAATGTTTGACCACTAGGAGCAGCAAAATCTCAGAACAACTCTGCATTACTATTCATGTTTACAAATAAATAACATATAAATAAACTGATTAAAAAATACACATACAGCACAAAATAACAATGCAAACAATGTTTACTTTAATTGTGTAAAGTTCTTGATTATTTTTGAAGTATTTTTTAACAGCTGCTGGTTTAAGGTCTCAGTAATTTGGGACTGAGATAAACTCAGATTTTAATCATCGTAACTGATTTATTTTCTCTGAAAATGTTTTCATCACCTTTGACCTTTTGAACTCTGTGTTAATCCAGGTTTTATCTGAGCTCCCTTGTTGCTGCTTGAGAAATAAGTGATGTTTTTGTTTTCCTTCAGAAAGTGTGAATATTAGAAAAACAAATGATTATTAATGCACCACAGGAATAAGGAATATAATATGCTTCATATAAAGTTTAAAGACATGGGAAATGTATTATAAAACACACTTGTACACAATCACATATAGGAGAAGTATATGTCTTTTTTTTAATAATGCTGGTCATTATATTTCACACAGTATTGTTGTATTTTTTTTCCAATAAAATCAAAAAATATCATTAAGTAAGAACTGTGCATTAATGTTCAGAATTTTGATTGTTAATATTTAACATGATTATTAGATTCTCACACTAAAACATAGTTGGAACTGCTTCCTTCAGTTTGTTCATCTCGGTTTTCTATAAAATATTACAAATTTGTTATACATTTAATAATCTGATATAAAGAAAATACTTATTATTGCAACATAGAGAATATGATTCTGCATAGAGGTAAAAAGTATTAATATAATAATACATTATTAAACATAATATTTAGGTATTTATCAGTTTCTTAAAGACATTTAAGTGACCAGGAAGTGACTTCATGACCTGCCATTATGTAGTTATATAAAAATATGTCAGAACACAAGAGCAGTGTGCTTTTCATTAGATAGCACCCAGAAGTGTTTGTTTTAAGCCCTGATATGTAAAACTTTGAAACTGAAAAAGAGGGCACTTTCATTTACCAGGACTTTAAAGGCTTTTTGCATGAAGAACATAACTTTTTTGCAAAAAATCTGAAAAGCTGTGAAGTTTTTACTCCATTGCTAAAAATATAAGATCTCCTTTAGTTTGGTTTCAGTGTTAAACTGTAAACAGTATGCTTTAAAAGTCTATTCATCACATGTTCAACCAAAGTGTCTTGAATCTCACAGACATTATGTGCCTTGGCCTTCCTCATCCTTGTCCTCCCCGTTGTCCTCTTTCTCCTTCTTCTCGCTGCCCTGACTGTCTCTGTTTCCACTTTTTGAATACATTACTCCAAAACAAAAAAAAGTTCACCTTTCATGCTAAAGTTCTGGTTGCTGTTTTAAAACTTTGACAGGTGTTTTGCCCATGCGGAGGCAATTATAATTTTGAATTTTGAATGACAAACTAAACAAGAGATTTTCTTCATGAAAGTTGTGCCAAATGCTAATGATTTTGTGTAGCATTTTGGGGGGGAAATGGGTTTGAGGGTTGCAGTTTGAGTGGAAAGCAGCACTTGGTTTATGAGTTATAAGCTGTGTGTGACTCTCAAGTACCAGTAAATGTGTTTAAATAGTCAAACACCTCCAATATGACACATAATTCTGTGTTTAGACTGTTTTCAATGATAACTAATTTGTTATCAATGACAAAACACACACTTATTGAAAACATCAAGTCTGCTGTGTCTGATCCCTCCCAGGCTCTCATTTAAAATGCAAACCTGCTTCCCTTATTGTAATCCCATTTTGTCCAGGAGTGTTCAGCATCTCTTTATTAGGAGATGAAATGTAAAGGCAGAGAGTTTGTCAGCTTGTTGGAAAGAAGATGACTGCCTTACATGACCTGCAGCTCACTGCTGCAGCCACTAACATCGCTCCTGCCCAGTGGAACATGTCTATCTGATCCAGGTTTGTTTGCTCACCTCAACCCATATAACTAATGAGACGAGAGTTGAGCTGAACCAACTCTACCTGCACCTGTTAGAGTCACTGTCCAGGTGAGTCTTGGCTTTCTTTGTGTCATTTCATGTGCTGCAGCATGTGGTGTTAGTACAATTTTTGGAAACAGTTAATTACCACCAGCCTTGCATTTGTCGTTCTAAAGGTTTTAATGTGCTCCCTGAATGCACTGGGCGGTTAAGTGAAACTATTGCAAACAATAGGGGAATGTGCTTAACTACCACAAGATGAAAAATACTTGTTTAGAGTCAGTCCTGTATTGTAAGGCATAAGGTTGATTGTGTAACATAAGGACGCCATAAATTAAACCTGCTTTAAGTGCAGGCTGCCATCCAGGGGAGCAGGCCTTTATCCTCTGCACAGGTGGAATAAATGACTCTGCATCTGCTTATCAGGTATGAGAGAGAAGGGAATATGTAAAGTTGAGAGTGTTATGTTTTTTTCTGACCCTTATCGTTCAAATGAAAAGCAAAAGGTGAAACTTGTACCTTTGAATATAATGAAAATATTTCCTCTGCTCTGCTGCAGGCTATTATTTTCTAATATCAAAATGTGACTAATCAGCTTGTGTCATTTCATAGAAGTACAACTATTTCTAAAAAGTGTTGTTTTGTCAAACTCAAAATGTTTGTGGCACCAATAATAATGTCTGTCTGTTTTTTTTTTCCTCACAGGACTACAGAATGTCTTCTCTCCTGCCAAGAGCTATGGAGGACCTGATCAAGGTTTTCTACTTCTATTCAGGAAGAGAAGGTGACAAGTACAAGCTGAACAAGAGAGAGCTGAAGAATATGTTACAACAAGAATTTGGGGTCCTCCTTAATGTGAGCAACTTTCCCCATCAACATTTTAGTCCTGTTGTGTTTTTAAATGTTGACACTGTCAAAACTAAGTTCCCCACTTCAGAGTCAATGTATTCAAACTGAACTGATTTAAAGGGGGGAGTATTGTGTATTTTCCAATAACAGATTTATTCTATACACCAATCAAGTAACTTTGTTACCTTCAGTTGTTAAAAAAAGCTGTATATATCCAAAATAAATCTAAAGGCCTTGAAATTGGCTAGTGTCACTTTAAGAACCTCCTACCATTTCTGTCACTCCCACTTCAGCACGTCTTCACAACAATGCTTCGGCGGAGGGGTGCTCTGCGGGGCGGGAGCTCAGTTGCAGACCCTGAATTAGCATTTTTAAGCTTGCATTCTGGAACTCGTGTGTTTTTATTTTTTCTCAGATTAATTAGAAATTTAGGATTGTAAATCCTTAAGTTAGCCTGTGGCATTCTGAAAACATTGTGGATTCTGTACCACATGTATCTGTATTTGCATAAATAAATAAATAAATAAATAAATAAATAAATAAATAAATAAATAAATAAACTGGAGAGAAAGTTTGGAGAAAAACCTTATAGAAATTAATCATCTCAACATTTTTCTTTTAGACTGCCAATGATCCCAAAGAGGTTGAGAACATCATGCAGGCCCTGGATAATGATGGGGACGGTGAAGTGGACTTTAAGGAGTTTGTTGTTCTGGTCGCTGCAATCACTTTTGTTTGCAATGAGTTCTTTTTGGAATGCAATAAGGAATAAAATAAAGGGGGGCAAAAAAATAAATAAATGAGGGGCATACAAAAGTGTGGAGGGAGGGACACAATACAGACTAAAGCCAAGCTTTAAGTAGAATTTAATTAGAAACAACTATAAGATATGCCGTCCAATAAATTGTAACACAACACTTTGTAATGTTGAAAAATAAAATATTCCAACTCAACTAATTTGTCCTTGTGTTTATAAACTGTTTTTGAAAAATATTGTTGTGCTTGTAAATTTACATCAGAGGCAGAAATGTTTGAGGGTTTTTTTTTTTTCTTTTTTCTTTTTTTGTTGGGGGGGGGGGGGGGGGGTGATTGTGCCCATGAATTTGTAAGTTGTTTCCTAATTTTAGTGAACCTGTGTTTGTTTCTAAATGAAGTATGAACAGCAGTCTTTACATAGTTGACAGTACCAATTTTTTGGTCTTGTTATATTTATAATAATAACGATAAACAAGGGGTCATGTGATGGACTTGCAACCGGCCTCTTGCACAGTGATCACTGGGGATTTACACCAGCTGCCCTGCGACCTGAAAAGGAAATAGCTGTTATAAAGAATCTGGACAAATAGATAAAAGAACGGATGGGTAATGACAAATCAATTGCTTCTTTTTGCTTTTTTTATTTTTTAAGACTATATAATTGATTAAACATTTAATCAATTTAACAGTTAGGGGCTTGAAAACTAATTTTGCTAATTTTGGGAGGTAACCATCTGTGGTTTGCTCACAGGTGGCAACACATAAAACTAAACTGATCTGAGCCACAAGATGCTACTTGATCATAATTTTTACACACTTCCATGCTGCTTATCTTTCATAAATCTTCTTATTCCAACATTAAAAGTGGCATTCTCTTTCAGGGCAGCAATGAGCGTAGAAAAGACGAGGGTCATTATTAGTAATGTGGGGGTGGCTACCAGAAGGACTAAAATTAAATTCACTGCAAAATCTACATCAAAACCACAGAGATGCTGCCCATGATATTGCAATGCAGCATTTTACAGAGTTGCAAAATAAACAACTGCAATTATTTTTTTCTACTTTTATCCCTACAAGTTTTCATTAGTAAAACTCTTGCCTTGAAACTATTTTTATTAAGAAGCTACATTTTGCACACATCTGTCCCACAATTCAGCTTTTAGTTTTCCTCAGTTGATGTCACATAAGTTTAGTTTTAGCTGTGAGCACCATCTAGTGTTCAATGAGTGATAAGCAACCTGCTGGTGCTGATGTCCTGCAAATGTCCTTGGTTTTCAAAGGGATTGCTTACTCTCTGACTGACCAGCAGGTGGAAATAAAGACTTCCAGGTGAACAAGCTGTCTGAACAAGAGGAAATGTTTCTTCCAAACATTATTAATTTATTTTTTTCTTGCTTCTTCCAACAAAAATATCTTGTATTAGATTTTGATGAGTTTATATGGGCAAATGTTTCATTCCATATTCGTTTTAAACCTTTATATTGCAGAAATTAGTTGGTTCAAAAAAAAACTGCTGATGTTGAAACTGCTGCTTCTAATTTTCTTTTCTTCAATTTTCAATTTTGAGCCAAGTTTTAAGACAAAGATTGAAGATTTGCATTGGAATGTGCAAATGTCTCTTTTAACATACACCTCACATATGATGAAATGTAATGTTCATAAAAGTTTACTATAAGTTTCCCCCACATAACAGTAACTTTAAGCTGAAAGCATTGAAAGATTGATGTATTAGACATAAAAAACGCAACGCACTCCTCAGCTTTCTCTTTAATTTGAAATGGCAAGTCCTAATAAAACATAAAGTTAAAGACCATTTATGAGGGGGAAAATATTAGGTGCTGCCATTCAAATGAATAAAAGATCAGAGGAATGCTCTTTAATTCATTTATATTGGCAAGCTCTAATAATAAACTATAAAAAATAACATTAACCTCTTAAGCCCCAAGGGGTTTTCTTGAAGTTTTTGCTCAAAATACCATGCTGAAATGTAATTGAGTGTATCTCAGCATTTACAAACTCTACTTAAATAATCTAGATATCAAAATAAAGCTAACACTTGGGAGATTTCATCAGAAGTGTAAGGAACATAATTTAAATTTTATTTTTTCCCTCTCACCTAAAATTGTTTTTTATTAGACAGTATATAACTTATTTAAAACCAAAATGAATCAGACTAAAAACATTAACATAAATCCACTTGTGGACATTACCTGTGCAAAGATTCATTCTGCTAAATTTAACTGGAGCAAAGTTACAGAGGTTTTAGTAAAGAAATTATTTGGCATTGTGTCATTCTGCACAGGACAGACCATGATGGTACCATTAATAAATGTTAAGAAATCTTAAGTTTTTATGTTCAAAAGTTATTTTTTTTTTATTACATGCCTAAAAAGACTTGTTATTGAATGTTTGTTCTTTTGAAAAATTATCCAAACATTTATTTGTCACTATATATGTTATATAAAATAATGAGAAATTATATTTGAATTTAGTTGGATCACATTCCATCAAAATCAAGTGAAAAAAACGTTCAACACAATTTACAACATATTTAGGTATGTACTTTTACTTACTATAAAAAATAATGTCAAACATTTTTCCTTCACAGATTTGCTTGAATATATTTACAGGTTTGCAATGATGCCTTTTTGTACAGTTTGTTTCCTTTATGATTCAACTGCTTGACAATCGAACTGTGTTTGGTCAATGTAAAAATAGTTTCCATGAGCTTTTAGCCAAGATTCTAAGATTTCTTTTGATACTAAACATGTCCAGGTTCAACTAACAGATCTTAAATTAAAAGAAGTTAAATGAAATAGAAAATGGAAAAAGCTCTTTTGTATGTGGGGCTCAAGAGGTTAAAGAGGTGCCTGTGACGTCAGATTTTTGTAATAAACATGAATGCATTTTTGGAAAGATAACAATGATAACGTGTTGCAAAACAAATTTCACGTCGCTGAGATGAACGGTTGTTGAGATATTTGCATGTGAAGAAACAGGAGTGATGTCAAAGGGGAATGTCTGCATGTAAACAGAGCTGTGTTACAAAGCTAACAACACAGACTGTAGTGAAGAATCTGATCTTTCTTTAGATTATTTTTAGTCGCTATCAAAGAGAGAAGAAGAAGAGTTAAAGTTTTAATAATTTTGTTTTAATAAACAGAGACCATTGAGTTTATTTTATTATTGCGTTCCCCTTTGATGTCACTTCCTGTTTCACTCTGGCTGAGCCAAATTCAGAAGAAAATAGGCCAGTTTTGTGACAAAATGGGTAAAATCATGTGTATTATGGCAATTTTATTAAGTATAAAGATGTTTTCTTTGACTTTTTGCATTTGAAGGATAGGCATGTCACAGGCACTTTAAGGTAATTATCAGTTCCTTATGAAGTCTAAACATGATTTCAGAAACATTCAGATGGACAGGAAGTGATGTCATATGGCCTGTAATTTTATATTTATTTATGTCAGAACACAAAAGCAGTGTGTGAAAGCTTGGCTGCTTTTCATTAATTGCAGATAACTAGCACCCAGACGTGTTTGTTTTAAGTCCTGATATGTAAAACTTTGGAACTGAAAGAGAGGACACTTTCCTTTGCCAGGACTATAAAGGCTTTTTTGCATGATCTTTTTTTTTTTTTTTTTTTTTTTTTTTTTTTTTGCAAATGATCCCACAAGCTGTGAAGTTTTTACAACACTGTTGCTGAAGATATAAGATCTCCTTCAGTTTGGTTTTTGTGTTAAACTGTAAACTAACATTAAATGCAAATATTTATAAAGCCTAAAGTATGGAATACATGAAAATAAAGATGAAAATTCAAAATGTTTGATTTGCCTTAAATTAAGTTTCAATTTGCACATACAAACTGAGAAATACTTTGAGTTTTTTACAGTAATTCTTAATACTCAGAATCTCTTTGTCTACTGAAGTGTGTATTATTGTAATTGATTATTTATTTTATTTATTTATTTTACTTTTACTATTTTTGATTAATTATCAAATGCCTCAAATGATCAAGTCTGATCCCTCCCAGGCTCTCATTTAAAATGCAAACCTGCTTTCCTTATTGTAATCCCATTTTGTCCAGGAGTGTTCAGCATCTCTTTATTAGGAGATAAATGTAAAGGCAGAGAGTTTGTTAGCTTGTCAGAAAGAAGATGACTGCCTTACATGACCTACAGATCACCAGTGTAAGAGATGACATCGCTCCTGCCCAGTGGGAGGAGCCTATCTGATCCAGGTTTGTTTGCTCGCCTCAACCCATATAACTGACGAGACGAGAGTCCAGCTGAACCAACTCTACCTGCACCTGTTAGAGTCACTGTCCAGGTGAGTCTCAGTCTTCTCTGTGTCATTTCATTTTGTAACGTTTTTTTTTTTTTTTTTTTTTTGAAATCTTAACACTGAAGACCAGAAACATTTATTTGCACCAGCTTTGCATTTGCCATTCTAAAAGTTTGAATATGCTCCCTGGATGCACTACATAGATGGTTAAGTGAAATTATTGCAAATAAGCAGGGAAATATGCATAACTACCAAAAAATAAGTTGCATTTTGTGCATATAAATAAATCTCATCTTTGAAGTATTAATGAAGATGTTATTATCTATCATACAAGTTAAAAAAAATAAATAAATATGGCCGACTTGTTTGGATTTAATCCTGTATGTTAAGGCATCAAGTTAATTATGTAACACAAGGATGCCACAAACCTGCTTTATGTGCAAGCTGCCATCCGGGGGGTCAGGCCTTTGTCCTCTGCACAGGTGGTGGGGGTTGAATGACTCTGCACCCCTGCATACATCTCGGGTATCAGAGTGAAGGGAAGATGTAAAGTTATAAATTTAAAGTCTTACATTTTCTTTTCTGACCCTTCTCAGTCGTATAAAAAATAAAAAGGTGCAACTTTTAATAAATTTAATGAAAATGTAGGTTTTTCTCTGCAGTAGTGCTGTAAACTGGTATTTTTAATCACTTTTACTTGACACCAGGTCATGTAATCTCATCATGACAGATGGGTTCGGTTCTTCAATGATGATACTACAGACATTTTTGATACTTGTGCCTTTTTTCATACATACATTATACATGAAACTACCAAATTATTTCATAAAATTTAATTGGGAATAAATTGATGTTTGTCACAAGTAAATAATATTTATTGGAATGGTTAAGCAAATATTGCCAATATCAAAATGTGAATATTTAGCTGGTGTCATTTCATTAAAGTAGTTTTTTCTCCTCTCTAACTAATACAAAATGTTGTTTTTTGTCAAACTCAAAATGTTTGTGGCGACATTATTAATAATATCTTTCTGTTTTGTTTCTTTTTTTAATCACATGACTACAGGATGTCTTCTCACCTGCAAAAAGCTATGGAGGACCTGATTAAGGTTTTCTACTGCTACTCAGGAAAAGAAGGCGACAAGTACAAGCTGAACAACAAAGAGCTGAAGAATATGTTACAAGAGGAACTCGGTGACTTCCTGAATGTGAGAAACCTTTTTTTTCCCCTCAACACAAATCTCATTATGTTTTGTAATGTGGGATCTATCAAAGCTAGTTCCCCACAGATGCATGTTTATCAGTCAAAAATGATAATTTCACTTGGTTACTTGAAATTAATGCATTGTCCTGTTTTTTTTTATTGTAGCTCAATTAATAACATTATTAATACACATGCTCGTTTGACATTTAGGATTATAACTCCTTAAATACATACTTTTTTATAGCCTGGATGCTGTACCTCATGTGTCCATAAGAAAGTTAAAAAAAATTATCTTGTAGGAATTAATCATCTAACATTTCTATTTTAGGGCACTAATGATGCCAAAGTGGTTGAGAAGATCATGCAGGACCTGGATGAAAACAGGGACGGTGAAGTGGACTTTCAGGAGTTTGTAGTTCTGGTCGCTGCGCTCACTGTTGCCTGCAATGAGTTCTTTGTAGATCTTGTTAAAAAAGAAAAAAGGGGCCATTAAAAAAAGAGGGGTAGGCCTATATAAAATATGTGTGGGGAGGGACAAAACACAGACTAAAGTCAAGCTTTTAGCAGAACTAACGTAGAAACAACCATGATGTATGCATGCATGAAATTCACTTTGTAATGTTGCAAAATAAAATATTTAAACTTGATTGTTTTTTTAAAGAGTTGATTTAAAACTGTTTTCAAAGAATATGCTCTGCTTCTTAATTTACATCCCACATGTGTCTATAGCGCCCCCCATTGGTCATAGGCAGAAATACAATTTGAGCTTGCAAGAATTTGTTTGTTGAAGATGGCAGTTCAATGTGAATCTTTCGTTTTTATTTTTACATAAATACTTATTTACTGTTTTTTTTTCTAAAACAATTAAAAGCAATGTGTTTAATGAATTACACTGCAACCATGATACAGCTAAATGTGTAAATGTTGAAGTTAAAGATTAATGTCTCTATTTAACAACCAACATATATTTTACAAAATATTTCAGCTTATTAGAAAATATGTAGATTTTTTTATCATCATTATTGTATCATGTTTCAATTTTGCATTCTCCACAGCATAGTGGCATAAACATGATCTATCAGAAAACCCATAAACCATCCGAGTGATGCTAAAAGCATAGCTCAGTCCAGTGCTAAATTTGTAAGTAAAGTACTAGTTTATTTATTTATTTATTTATTTATTTATTTATTTATTTAGCATCTCTCATAGTCATGAAATCACAAAGTGATTCCAAATAAAAGCAAGAAAAAATAAAATGAATTTAAACACATAGCAAATGCATTACATTCATACAAAAGTACAAGTAAGACATAGGGAAAAACAAAAACTTAGCTAAATGCCTGTTTGTAAAAGAAGGTCTTTCTTCATATATCTTTTGTTCTTTAAATTTGGATCTGGTCCACACAGATCCTGTCCCCTGAAAACTGGTACCACTCGAGTAGGAAACCCCTCAGGATCAAACCTGTCTTAAAACAAATTTGTGTCAAAAAAAAAGTTTGAGCATTTCTTCATCCATCATGTCATCTGAAATCCTAATATTAAATTTATAATTTATTTTGCATTTCTACATTAAGTATGAGTTGCTGTCATTTTAATTCTAACATTAATGATAATTATGGGGCCCTGAAACCTGGAAAAGAAAAATCTGGGGGGAAAAAAGTAGACAGATAAATTAATGAATGGTTAATCACATACAAATTAATAGTCATATGTTATTTGGGAGCCTAGTTAAATTTTAAGGATAATTAATAGGACATCTAGGTGTGGGGCTCCCCAGTGGGAGGAGCCGATCTGTGGTTTGCTCACAGGTGGAAACACATAAAACTGATGAGGTGAGGGACAAACTGCAGTTACTTCTTCACACACCTGTTAGTGTTTCTGTCCAGGTGAGTTTCTGCTTCTGCTTTTTTTCTTCTTCTTCTTTTATCTATGTGCTCAGCATCACCTGAAATCTGTAACATTTTTTAAAATGTTCACTTAATACCTGAAACTGTGCTTTTAATTTATGTCAGCTTTGCATTTGCTCAAATGTTCTAATTGGTTATGTCATTCTGCTGTATTTATTTTTTTATTCTCAGGACTGTAAAATGTGCTCTCCTCTACAAAACGCTGTAAATGACCTGATCAAGGTTTTTCATAGCTACTCTGGAAAAGAAGGTGACAAGTATAAACTGAACAAGAAGGAGTTAAAGATTATGTTGCAGCAAGAACTTCCTGATTTTCTAAATGTAAGAAAACACTTTTTTTTTTTTTTTTCCTTTCAGATGAGTGGTTACTGATCCCTTTGTTTTAAACACTCATACTGTTTTTGGGTTCAAATCACTGAGGCCTTAGTTTAAAACTGAACACACCATGTTTTGTCTACTTTTGCAGATTTAATTCTTGTGATAAATAAATCTCAACACTTCTCTTTCAGGGAACCAATGATTCTTTTCTGGTTGAGAAGATCTTGTATGACCTGGATGACAACAAAGATGGTGAAGTTGACTTCCAGGAGTTTGTCACTCTAGTCTCTGCTCTGGCTGTAGCTTCTAACGAATTCTTTGAAGATTACGTTAAAGAGGAGGAGCGTAAAAAAGACGAGGGTCATCAGTAATGTGGGGGTGGCAACAAAACTGAAACTCATTGCAGAATCTACATTAAAACTGCAGTGAACAAGACTCTGTTAATTTTATAATGCAAGATATTTTGTAAAATAAAAGCAACCATTGTTTTATGCCTACAAGTTCTCATTAATAAAACTATTGCCTCAAACCTATTTTTATTAAAAAGTTACATTTTGCACACATCTGTCTCACATTTCAGCTTCTAGTTTTCCTCAGTTGAGTTCAAAAAAGTTTAGTTTTAGCTGTCAGCACCATCTAGTGTTCAATGAGTGAACAACCTGCTGATGTCCTGCAAATGTCTTTGCTGAAATTGATTCAGCTGGAATCAAAAGAAACAAACAAAAAAAAAATCTGACAATCAACCAATTAAATTGAAATAAGATTTTAGAAGCAGTTCTAGATTTGGTGCAAAAAGAGTCTATCATAAAAGACATTAGGAGGCAAAAATTTGCATAATTTTAGCTGTGATTACGGTTCTTGACATCCAGTGACCGTGTATGTGTGGTGCTGAAGTTCAACTTTTCCAAGATGTCAAACCTTAAATTCTAATGGTCTTATTGCAATGATTTACTAATTATTCTCAGACGTAAATGATCTCAAAGATTTACAAACACACATCCGTGAGTGACCGCCAATTGGTTCATTCCGCTCTAAACGCCCAAAGCCTATTTTTTTATTTTAATTACTATAAGTTCTTTTAGTTAAACATAGACGTGTTTGGTATCTACAGAACGTCAGAATCTTGGCTACAAGCTGGTAAAAACCATTTCTATGAACACCTAAGACAGTTAAAATAACAAGCAGTTAAAAATAAGATTATGAAAATAAAATTTGTTGAAAAATTTGGCAAGTCAGATGTCAAAATAATATTTGTTTTAAATAGAAGTCATGTGTTTTAGTGTATAATATTGTTTTACTATCACTACATTTATTCCATAGGGAATAAATACTTGGTTTAGTTACATAATGACTTTAACTGCTGGATGTTTGGCCCCTGTGCCATTGGTCTGCATTAACTGTGGCCCCCGGAGCAGTTTAGTTGAATAGGCCTGCATTAAATCTTTTAAAGCAGAGGTTTCAAACTCAGGTTCTGGAAGGCTTCTACCCTGGATGTTTACCTTGTTTTTCTGCTCCGACACCTGATTCAGTGATTACCTCTTCAAATTCTGCAGAAGCCTGTTAATCATCCAGTCACGCAAATCAGGTGTGTTTAAGCAGGAAAACAAGAAAACCTGCTGGATAGTGGCCCACGTAGATTGGACTTCGACAGCTGTGCTTAAAGCATAAAACAATTAAGATTAGTTGAATTTGCTTGAGTGGTTCCACTAAACTGAGTTGAGTAAATCTAAAAAATTACACAATCAATGAAAAAATCTTGTTTTATTTGTGCAACTCAATTGAGTGGAACCCCGTGACATAACGTGGTAAATTCGACAAATCATTTTTGCATATTTGTAATTTCACAATTTGAGTAACTGACTGTATGAAATACTTTATTCTCTGCCTTTGACCTTCAGCTGCTCACAACTGAAAATGATTTTGGTTAAAAGATAAGAATGAGTGCATACTGAAAAATAGCTGAACAAATCTCAAATAAAATCATTTAACATTTAATTTATTCAGTAATATTCTAATGCAGACATGTTACTCCTGAAGGAAATTGTGTTTATAGGGGAAAAATGTCAAGATTGTTTCTTTATGCAGTCACAGTCCTGCATTTCACATTGACAATTAAAAAATGCTTGTAGGATTTTAAGGTTTATAACATGAAACCTAAAATATTGTTTTGTTCTGTTTTTCCAAAATTCAGATACTTTATATAAAAAAAATAAAGAAGCACTCTTCAGAAATGCAGATAATGTCTATTATCTTTTACCCGCTTTCTTTCAGGGTCACAGGTGTCCATATCCAGGCAGGGAAACCCTGGACAGGGCTCTTTAACTGATTTTTATTTTTATTTTTTTGGTCATAGGTGTCAGAAAAGCAGAGCAAACATGAAAACAGCTTAACTTACATTGAATAAAATACAATAAATAAAATTGCTAAACTTTTTTTTTTTACCTGATTTATACAATAAATATAAATGTAATTTATAGGTCTGAAGGATTGATTACTTTGACTGACCAGCAGATGGAGACAAAGACTTCCAGTTAAACAAGCTGCCTGAACAAGATAAAATCTTTCTTTCAAACTATTCATTTCTTTTTCCTATTTTTTTTTCTTCAACTAAAAACTGTTTTATTACATTTTGAAGAGTTTGTAAATTATTGCGAGTAAATTTTATCTTACATCAGTTTTAAACCTTTTATATTGCAGAAAAGCGTTGGTTCAACCAAAATAAACTGAGGCAACCTTCAAACTGCTGCTGTTTCACATGTATACAAAAGTAAATAATGCAAAGTGTCACCACTAATGACTTAAGACAGAGTTAACTTTAGTTTAACACATGATTTGTAGTTTTTCTGTCATCTTGTATTGTGTTCATAGTACTGGCTGAGGTACGCAGGTCAAAATGAAATTTCACAGAAAATTAAAATCACCATATCCTGCTTTCAAACGTTTATTAATTTACATATTCCATTATCTTTTTTCTGTTTTGTTTGGTAATCTGTTTAAATCCTGATCATTTGTTTTGTAAAATGATTTTCTTTCAGATGCCGAGTCATTTTTCCAACTTCATCATATGGCAGAACAGAACTCCGTTTTGTTTTGTTTGTTTTCATATTGCTGTTGTTCAGCAGAATGTTCTAAAGTTCACTTCCTGTTTGTTTCACATATCAATTTACTGCACGGATGAGATGTGTGCAGCATGCTAATGATTTACTGATGTGTTTACAAGTCCGGTTGGTAGGATCCACACTATTTTATTAGTGATCATTAATAGGAAATTCAATATCCTGAGTTCATGTTTGGAGGGACAGTCGAGGGAAAGTACACGTGTGTAAATCTGTTTACTCTGCCGTCATAAAGTCATAAAGTCATATTTAAGGGACTGTATTTGAACTGATGATGTAAACATGAAGCGCACACATAAACACCAACTCTGTAAAAGCCACTCAGTTGAGGAGTTTGCAGGTTTAGTTTTACTCCAGTGCTATCAGATGAATGTATAAAACTTTCAGTATTTTTATAAACATTAAAGTCACTGACAAAAACAATTACTCTTTCATATATTTTAGATATTATATCCCACAAAACATCTGGTAAATAAAATAAAGCAGTATTTAAGGGAATGCGTATCGCTCACCACATTTCATGCAGGAAACCATAAAACTATATTAAAATGAATAAATGACAGGTTGTTTTGATGAAATCATAAAAATCCCACTATGTGCAATCTCACACACTTGTGACATCTTGCAAGATCTACTAACATGTGTTGTGAATAACTGTCAGCTACTGCTGCTGCGCCAAATATTAGCTCAGATCTGGAAAATTCTCCTACTGGCTGAAGTCAGTCAGGTGCATTAAAGTCCCGTAAAGGAGCAGAACTGATCCCGTTACCCATTAACAGACAGACTGGGTCGTCTTGTCTTACCTTGTTGCTTTTGTTTGAAGTGAAACCTTCTTCTGTGTTTTTTTTTTTACTGCTTCAGACTCTGTTTTGTGATAAAATTGTTTCTAACTAAAAGCAGGTTTGTGAGCTTTGGGAAATAAATAACCTCACAAAAATCCAAACTTTGTTCATCAAACAGAAAAACTCTCAGGTGATCGCAGTTATTCTAGCAACAGTGCAAAAAATCTGCAACACTGATTTTTTTGTGTGTGTATCTAAAAACATTCAATGTACGGAGTGTTCAACATGTTATTTTACTGTTTAAGGAACTGGTGTTATTTGCTTTGCTGCACTGCTTTTTTCTTTTCTTTTTTCCTTGTTTGAGGAAAATTGTAAAAAAAAAAGAAATCCAGCTAATTAAATATTTGACCTGATACGTGCATTAGTCACTTCTGATCTACAAAACATCCTTTCTAAGAATCACGGGCAAAGCAAAAAAAAACTTTTTCACACAAACAGCGATTAAGATGAAAAATTGGCCGGCGTGAATCATTTTTGGTTAAACAAAAAGGTAGAAACTCTGACGCCCCGGGCCCCGCTCCTCGTTATCAGACGATACTTAAACTTTACTGCTCCAAGTGAAAGAGAGTTATCAGAGCATCCCTGCTGTTTGCATAGTTTCTCCAGTGAAAGATGGACTTGAACAAGCGTCGATAGGGCTTCGGGTCAATGTTTACCTCTCACCTTTTCTTATCGAGGTGGAAGTTTGCCCTCCACCCAGAAAGAAAGCCCCTCTGTGGTTAAACCCCCCTCCCGTTGCATGTTCAACTGTTGAGCAACAGGCTGATTACGACTCAAAGTAAAACTCCTGAGAGTTAAAGGTGTAAATGATATTTACTTCAGAAGGTGGGGAGCAATCTACAGAGCAGTGCCTACAAACCTGAAAAACTACCCTAATTACTAACCTTTTCTTTTTTTAGGTTAACTATTATTTAACAAAATCCTTTTTATATATCCTATAAACTCAATCTATTGACACCTCCCTCATTTGTTTCCTAATCTAAAGGTCCTGTCACAATATGACGTTTTAGATTTACGCCAACTTATGACAAGTTTGTCCAACACTAAAGGTGTCTAAGCTGAAGATGGAATTCAAAAAATATATACAGTGGGGAGAACAAGTATTTGATACACTGTTGATTTTTCAGGTTTTCCCACTTGCAAAGCATGTAGAAG
>JAUBOC010000048.1:4033541-4045100 GCA_032275365.1 Anablepsoides cearensis
CTGTTTTTTCTCACAGCCTTGACAATAAAAGGATTTGTACTTTTTATTTGTTGCACTTATTTCCTTTTTACCGTCATAAACAAAGAGCCCCCCCCCCCCCCCCTTCCCTCAGGTCATCATATTCCAGAGTCACTCTCTCTTCCTTTTCAACTCACTCATGCACCGTTCATTCTGATGAGAGATAAACACAGTGTGTGACTTAGTCAAGCTATTGGTCAGCGCTAAGCGAATGATCATGTGGCCTTTTTTGCTTTTTGTTTGCACAGATGAAACATTGCAAAGTCCACGTAGAACCTCAAGGTCTTGCACAAGGAAATGCTGCGTCTCACACAGTCCTGCAGTCATGTGGGTCTGTGGCCTTTTTCTCTGCAAGTTCTTTCTTTTCTGTAAGCCTGAATGTGTCAAAATCTACTGAAGAAGTTACCTCATAACCATTCCTTTTATAATATAATATAGTTACTGCAGGCTTACAGCTCAGGGGCCGAACATCCAGCATTTAGTCATGTAAATAAACTAAGTATATTTAATACAACACACAGTGTAATAAAAGCAGTGCAATTAAAACAATATCAAAAACAAAAACAACACATCATGCCTCCCATTTAACACAAATATTATTTTGAGATCTCTGACTTTTGAACTGATTTTATTTTTTGCTTACCTTCATTTTATGTTCAACTGCTTGTAGTTTTAAGTGTCTTGGGCCTTCATACAAAATGTTTCTTTGCCAGCTTTTAACCAACATACTGATGTTTCTGTAGATACCACACATGTCTACAAAAAAGAACTTATAGGAATTAAAGTAGAAAACCAGGAGTTTGGGATTAAGATGTTAATAAAACTGGGGAGCTGGATTTTGGTCACCAATGGATGAGATGTGGCCCGCGGGCCACCAGTTGAATAGCCCTGGTCTAGAGTCTTTTTGTGCAGGAAAGCTTCACAGCTTTAAAGTTTCTAAAATAAATTTAAAGTCCAAATAATTTTTTGTTTTAAGAGTAATGTAATGGCTAAATGTGCATTAAAACAATAACCAGAATTTAAGTGATTATAAGTGATTATAAGTTATGACACAATCAAAACTGTCACATTACCTCCATTCTGCACAGTTATCATGCTTCCTATAAGGTATAATTAAAAAAGGAGTTATGAATTGATTCTATCAGCCAAATGTTTACGCACTTTTGAATTGAGACAACCTTTTTTTAAAGAAATAAGTACAATTTAAGGACAACAGAAGTCACCCTGAGTTTAAAATGGTCTCATGACAACCACCATGAACTCAAAACACATCTGTTTGTAGTAAAGTTAACCAAAAATTCTTGAGTATAATCAAGTCTGTATTGTTTTGTTTAAGTTGTGTTTATATGTTATGTTTGTTTGATTAATTTTTGTAAGATTTAACTTCAAATTTAATTCAGTAAGGAGTGAATGACACATAAACTGTTACGTTTGAGCAAATTTGTGGATACGTTATTTTCATCTAAGATGTTCTAAAAGGACTTTTCTCTGATTTGATGCAGACAGGACAGAGAACATTAACATCCATCGCCTCGTAGGTCTGCAGTTATTTGAGGGGAGGGCTCATCAGTCATCGTCGTCCGTGGAGACAGTAATTACTTTTGGGGATGTTTGTGTGTCTGCAGGATCTTCAAGCGACAAAACATGAAACCACAACAGAAATGCTGTTTGTCTCCTCCTCTTGAGTTATTTATAGGCCTGTTTATTAGGCAAACACGCACACAATCTGCTCGCTGTCTGTGAACACTTTCTGCTGCTTTATAGATGGCTTTTATGCCTGAGTTCGTGTGCATGTGTAAGGCCTCGTGTTTTGGCCAACTTGATGAACGAGCAAACACACGTCTGGACGTTTCAATGCACGGCTGCAGCGGGGAGCTCGGATAGGTTTGCTTAAAACTTCAAAGCAGTGCGTTGGAAGCAGAAATCAGACATCCTGCCGCTGACACGCGTCGTATTTGTGCTTCTATTGTAGTGAGAATTGTTGCCGACAGAAACCATCACAAGCTCTGGAGCCTAAAGCTAAACCTTATTCTACCAGCCTTTAAGAGTCAAACAAATGTTGTTAGTGTGTTTAAAATAAACAAAATGGGGGAAAAAAATATCAAAAATATCTAACACTTTAAAATGTGCATTAATGTATACACATATACATTTTAATACGAGAAAAGGTCATAATATTACGAGAATGAAGTCACAATCTTTCATGAAATTTCCATTTCCCATCCCTGGGTTGACTCTGACCTGCTGTGGTCAGCCTACATGTGTGTCACTGTGTTTATGAAGAGGTCTGTGATTACTTTTACGTCACTGTGTAATATGCTTCCATCCATATATGTGACGACTAAAATTAGCCAATAATCGCGATGCCATACGGCTTCAGTTCATCACTTAAATCCATTCAGTCTTTTGCACAATTGCAACAAAGTCCTGATAATAGTTTGATTTTAATGTGTTAAAAGATGAAGTATTTCCATATTTGTTAAACCAATAACAAAGTATAACTTCATATTCTTCATATTAACGCAGCATTATGACTTTATTTGCGCAATTATTCGAATGTATTCTCATGATATACAAATTTATTGTTGCACAACTTTTTTCTTGTAATATTGACTTTAATTTCATAATTTAAAAAAATTAATCTTGTAGTGTGGCCCTAATTCTCTGTCACACATTAGACTGGTCTGAATCAAAACTCGGGAAACTGAGAATTCACTGGTTTCCCAAAGAAAGATGAAAATCACAATGTAAAACAACATTTGTCCAAATAAATTCCCTCCATCTATCATTTCTGTAAATAACTTACAAAAAAATCACAGGAAACTGATAGTGAAACATATAGTTATCTATCAATCTATGAAATCTAAGTAAAGCAAATGTTAAATATTTGAGCCTACAATTCTTGATCTTTTTTATCCTTATATTGTAAGTTGCAAAAAACTGAATGAGGAAATAGATTGACAGTCTTCAGTCAAGGTTACATTATGAATGCATGATTTAACTAATCAAATGTTATTTATAAATAAATACATTATTGTATTTACAAGTGTCTGCAAATATAGTGACTCCTAACGAATCACAGCTTTAAATAGCCATGAATCACTTTTTCAGTTTTTGTCCAGTCTTACTCAGCGTGTGCACGAAACAGCTCACCAATCATTTCAAGAGAAATCACAACACCAAAAACAATTTAGTGATAACAAAAAAAAATGTTGGTGTTGCTTTCCTGTGAGTCTGACCGCATGTAATTCAGCCTGCACGTTAGCAAGTTAGAACCATTCAAACACAATCCCGGCGGATTCAAAAGAAAAGGGGGTTAAATACCTGAGAAATAGCCATAATACCTCCCCAAACTTCTGTTTCATCACAAGATAATCCCCACCAGCATCTTAAGCTTAATGTATTTTGCTTTAGCGTGCATGCGGCTTCGGGGGCGGCAGTCCTGGAGGCCGTAGCTGACGAACAGGAGGCTGAAGCTGTGGTCAGTGCAGGACAAGGTGACTCAGGACCAGGTTAAACGGTGGCAGATGTGGTCATGACTGTTCCAGGGTGTGGAGAAAGGGAGACCACGGAGATTAGCCTAAAGCACCTGCACTCTGATTGAGACATCCCTTAGTCACTTTAGAAGAATGGAGAGACAAAAATGAATCTATTTCAGCAAATATTAGGTAACTGTTATTTGTGTCTGTGAGTCAAGCGTGGATTCTGTGGAGTTATTGACACATTTCAGCTTATAAATCCAAGCTGCCTACGTATGAGCCTTCAGGAAGACTCTGTCTTTCTCAACCGTACAGGTCTGGGTGTGAACAAACAGAGTATTAGCAAAATGAGACATGAAGGTGGCTGATGAGCACCAGGTGAGTTGTAAAAAAAAAACATAAAAATGTCTTTTTACAAAAAAGAAAAGTCTTTTTTTTTGTTGCATTTTGGTTTGTGCAAGGAAACTGGAGTGCCTGGAGAAAACCCACACATGCATGGAGAGAATATGCAAACCCTACCCAGGAAGGCCCTGGGCTGGGATTTGATCCAGCAACCTTCTTGCTTGGAGACAGCAGCTCCATGCTGCCATTGTATCATTCTGAAGTAAAACTTTATAATAATACTTGTGATCATAAATATGAATATACTGCTTAACTTCTTCAATTATGTCATTTTTCATGTCACATCAATAATTTATTCAGTCAGTAAATACAATTGTATTTTTTACTATTATTGCTTCTCACATTTTGTACCATAAAACATCCTGCAATGAAAGATTTTAAGCAAAAAATAAACCTGCAAAAATAATTCTTGATCATAATATTATAACAGGGACTCATGCCATTTCCTAACAAATACAATTTTATAAAATGAAAAGCAGTATAAGGGGTGGAAATTAACTCTGTTATTGTTTCCCAACATTGTAAACTTAAGCCTGAGGTCCAGAATAAAATGAAAAGTGTGAGAAACGTGCAGTGGATGTAACACTACAACAACACAATCCATTCATTGTTACATTCAAGTGCAACATCCTTCCTTTTGTTGTCGTGTGTTTTTTTTCACACTACAGTCTATTTTTTCTGAATGAAGGCCTGAGCTGAATGAGGCACCTGCAGTAGCAGCAGCAGAGATGGAGATGAATGAATGAATGGGAACACGTGTTCACACAGGTGCAACACAAACACAGGGCCTGGGACTGAAGAGCATGAATGGTGACTTGCCCCCTCCACCCTCCCCTTTATGACGGCTGATAATGCAGCTATTTTAAAGCTTTTTGTATCAGTGTAATGTTAACTACTATTACTGATGTTGATGTTCTGTTGTATTAATCAGTTAAAACAACATCAGAATAGTGGCGAGAATGAAAATGTTCATTTTTTTAGGATTTCTTTCAGTTTTATTTTGCTTGTTTTTTTTAGCATAATTTGACTTTTCCTGTTTTAATTATATTTCGTTCATCAGTATGTTTTTATGCTCTTCTATTTATGCCAGGGTCTTTGATTTCTTTATCATTAATTACCTGTTTTTTTTTCTGTTTGTCCTCAGCTTTCTTTGTTGTTTCACACATTTGTCCCATCTGTAATCAGCTAATCTTACACAACTCCTCAGTTTCTGTCAGATTTCTGTACATGAGTTTGTGCAGTTCATGTCCTGTTTCAGTCCGGGGTCACTCATTTTGTCACATTTATCTGTTTGTTTTTGTTTCTGCCTGTTTGGCATCACTCCTGGTTCCGGATAAACTTCTATTTTTATCAGCGTATTTCATGCAGCTCTCCTAAAAACATTTGGACTCCAACTGTTATATTGAATCAAAATGTCATAAGCTTCTGTGTTGTACTTATATATAATTTTATTTTATTTATGACTATTCTGAGGTAGAAGATGAAGTTATAAAAAAGCTTGGTTTTGTGGGAATAATTCAGATGCAAAAAACACAGTTTTGTTCCCTAATGGATCTATCTAATTTGCAATAATGTTTTTTTTTCTCTGTAAGTGTTTAAAAGTAATTAATACTAATATACTCATATAAACTATCCTTATTAATAAACCTTCAAAACTACAAGTTCACATTTGTGTTACTTTACAATGTGTCTTTTGTCAATGAAGGTCAACATCACATTTTCCAATTTTAAGAGACTTTTAAATTTTAAAAAACAAAGTTAACCAAGTTTTACTTCCAAAATGACATCAACTGATCCAATAAAAGTTGTTTTTTTCATTTCCTCAAATATTTTATTTTGCAGTAGATATCAATATATTTTAATCCTAACAATTTAGTTTTTTCTGTTGTTGTTGTTTATAAATGACAATAAAGTTGTCAGTTTAACACTGACTCAAGATGACCATTTCCTAAAGAATTTAAAAACACGTAACAAACATTTCAGGGAACCTCCCAGAAAACTGATTGGGTCAGATGCGTCGTCGTCACGGCACGATGGTTTGCTTGTTGTTTGTCAGTTGGGTTTTAATTTCTCAACCGTCTTTCCAAAGCTCACTCTCTAATCTCGGCGAGGTAAGAATGCGCAGCAGGGTGGTGTTAAACAGCGAGATGTGCAAGTGTCCACAGTTGAAGGGAGAGTAAACAGAGGCCAGTATCAGTCACGTGCATGCAGAACATACACAGACACATCATGTGCTCCTGCATTCTGCAGGGATTTCAACCAGCAACCGCTGCTGTTTACATTCTTCAGTCGGCGTCTGTTGCTCGCAGACAGTCACCCACACACAGGGAATGCCTTTGACTCCTGTGCGTGTGTGTGTGTGTCTGACCTTCTGCATAGAGCAATTAGCAAATAATTTCCACTACATGTGGGTGCAGCTATTTGTATACGGTACATCCATCTCTGTTTGTATGTGGATGAGTCATCAATAACCAGACATGCATTGGGTGAGTCAGTTGGCCAGACAACTGATATCAAGACCAAAACTGCACCAACAGGGCTTTCCCTTACCGGCCACACCTGGAGACAGAAGGAGCCGAGGAGCAAACAGGCCGCTGACAGCAGGACTGTATGTCACCCAGTGCTGCTCAGCTGAAACACAAACTGCTCCTGTGGTTTCTCTGGAAAACATTTCTGAAACGAAAGGCCTGAAAATCCATAAAAAAATGCATGTCGCCCTCAGCTTTTTATGCTTTTAAATAATAGGATGAACAATCTCCTGTAATATTGCAAAACTGTCAAAATCAGCATTACTCTCAGTTCCACATATTCAGGATTAAGATTATTGTTTTATAGGTATTTTTGTATTGGTTAATTAGCTGTGGACATTTTTAATACATTCGAAAGGTTAATTACTTGTAGATGTGAAACAAATTATTATGTTTTGAAAGATTCATAAAAATGTATCCAATGGTTTATTAGCCCTAAACCTAACGCTTAACAAAAAATAAGAAGTTCCACTGTATTAGGACTGGGCTTTAGTTCCCATTAGAACTAACAGCTCTGATAAGTTTGCTTTTACCAGAAAATGTTGTAAAAACACAACAAAAATCAGGTAGCTGCATACAGACAGACAGGTAAAAACAAATCTGCCTGTCTTTAGGTGGAGGGCAAAAACCAAGTAACTTAAAAAAGCAGTAATCTGACTGTTAGATGCATCATCAGCCAGATTACATGTTTCCTGTCATGGTGAACAATATGCTATGGGTTTGGCTCTAAATTCTAATAAAAAAACAATGCAATCATAATCACTATAGATTAAATTTTTTTATTAAACATTCAACTTTAAAACCCCATTTCTTTATGGCAGCATATTTGCAGTATTACAAACAACCAAAGGGAGGTTAATGGCTCCCTTTGCTGTCATGGCTGCTGAATAAGATGTATGTGAGCATGGAGGAGGTGTGACCTTCCTTCTCTTCTGTAATCAGTCTTGCAATAATTCTCAAATCTCAACACCTCCTCTTTCTAACTTCATCTAACCTTTACCTTTTCATTCATGGTTTTCCTCACATATCAGTCATTTTCATTTATTTATCCCTTACTTTCCAATCATTTTACCCTGCCCCCCTTTCTATTTTCTTCTTTTATTAATCCTTTCAGTCACTCTAACTGCTCTGTTTTGTTTTTATGAAATACATTATTTAACCCTATGTAGACATTATGTATACAATATTTCATCCCTCTCTTCCTCCCGTCCTTCTGTGTGAAAGGAGAGACTAATAAACCGAGGCAGGTAGAGAGAGTTAGTTTTCATCTAATCTGTCACGTCTGATTTCACCCTGACCCTGGGGCCAAAACTATGGAGTGATTTAAAGGTTGCCATTTCCCATCAGGATTGAGCTAAATTCTCCCCCTCTTCTTCTACTACTCATCTTCCACCAAGGACACCCCCCCCCCCCCCCATATGCAACACGGTGTAATTCACCGCTGTGACAAAAGTACAAGCTGTCAAACACACACAAAATAAAATGAAATGTCTGCTCCAATATGAAAACACTCGCATCAGTCATATTTTTTGACGCCAGCTTGTAGGAAGCTCATAAGTGTCACGTTTAAGTTGTGAACAAACAGCCTATAAGATTGCACGGAGAGGATGACTTCTTGTTACATTTGCAGGTAATCAGTGCCTATTGATTGCTTGTCAAATGTCAAGGAGACGGGTCTAACATATCCTGAACCTGTCAGACAGCAGACAGTAAAAACAACGTGGGAGGTGAAAAAAATGCTGAGCAGCTGATTGTGCAACTCTTTACTTCTATTGACAAGGACTGATAACCTTCAACTCTTAAGGTTTCTTTTTTCATTTAGACTGGCTGCACCTTATTTTTTTCACATCAACTGTAAATAACTTAAAATTTTGTGCATTCTGGTGATTCTTCAGGCTTGTGCACATTATTTTAACATGATACAAGTTGTTGCAAGAATTATATAGTTTCTACTCTATACGAATTACTATACTTATGTTTTCTTTTAAGTATTTACACATTAGCATCGTAGGATATGCATATTCAGATAATAAGTAATATTATCGGCATGTTGATGTTTGAAAACTGTTGCTCAACACTGAAAGGGAAAAATGTTTATGGATTGACCTCTCTGGCTAAAACCGATCTTTTTGTGTGCGTAAAAGATAAGAAGTAATTTTATGATTAAAACCAGCTCAAAGGATACTTGTATCAATGCTAGTTAATGATTTACTTTCATGTTTTCAAAACAGATTTGGTTAACGTTTGCAAATCTTCACTGGTGCATTTCTTAGGGCCTCATTCTTCTCACTGGACGACATGAAGCCTGTGAGTGTGTGTGCACCAGAAACGTGTCTGATGCACACAGACTGTTGTTGTTCACGAGGGAATATCCAGGGTAATATACCATCTGTGTTTTCAGTTTTGAAATTGAAACAAATTTGAGCCATGTTTTGTTTTCAAATTACAAGCATGACTAATTCACAAAACTTCATATTTGAATTTGTGTTTTACAAACCACTTAAATTATTCACGATGGAATTGCCAAATAAGGTCTGGAGTTACCCACTACAAATTGGTGGTCTTCACTCTCCCCTGGCTCTGGGTAAGACTCTGGGTCCAACATGTAAGGCTGGATGGATAAGTTTTCCCTTGTTCACATCTTTTAATTTGTAAAAAAAAAAAATTTGCACTGCTATATAGTCGTAAACCCCTCTGTCAAACTGGAATGGACAGCTGGAGGGGTGCAGGGTGTGAAGCGCCTCATTTGGATTTAAAGAGACAGCCTCAAAACGAGTTGATCTGAGACACCCCCCTCGGAAAAGGGACGGGGCTTGTGGAGCTACAATAAGGAGGAATTCAAACTAAAGCATTGCAGTTTCACTTTTTTATAGATCCCAACTAAAGGATTTACAGTAAATGTGAAAATGAAGGATTAAAAGCATCAAATATTTCCTTTAACATGTTACATCATGTATACATGTATTTGTGCGTGTGTGTGTTGTGTGTATGCGGATTATTTAAAGTACTGAATATAAACTAAACACTTAAAATGGAAAATGGAAGTTTTCGTTTAACCCACCAAAATGCATCAGTGATGTGTGCATCAACCAAAATCATTACTTTGGCCATTTATTAGTATTTAATATCAATATTAAATTACTTTACTGAAAGTTATTGCAAACATAAATGCTAATCTAACTCATAGATGTTTGAGAAGATGGCCATCTTCCTGCATGGAGAGCTGACAGCCACGTGTGAAGATTACCGTCTTTTGGAGACATTTTTCTTTTGAATTGTTTGTTGCTGATTATCAGTAAAAAAAAAAAAAGATGGTAAGTTGCACAAGCAGAAATATCCTTCAAAGCTTGAGTAGGTTTTTTAAAACAAAATGCTTGACACTAAGAAAACAAGGATTTTCTCTTTTAGATACCAGGTGGGAATACCCCAATAACCAATTTTGTCACCATTTTTTTGTAATCAGGTGAGATTTCTGAAAACAATGAATTCCAGTTTGAGGATTTGCATTTGAGTACTTGAGAATAAAATTACAGTTGTCCACATGCACGCTTGGTTTATAATGTTTCATCTGTAGGTCACTGTAATGAGTATTTTTTTTGTTGTTGTTGGCATCCATGCGTTGTATGTAAATATTTGTGTGCGTCTGAGGGCAGCATGTAAAGACTTGCCTGTGCATCTGGGAGATGGATCTGCTCTCTGATTGGCCAGTGTAACATAAACATGTTTACAAAATATGAGGAAACCAGCCAAACTTCAGTCCTGTCTGCTTTCAGTTTGTGTGCATGTGTGTGTGTGTGTATGTGTGTGAGATGAGTGTGTATGAAGGAAAAAAAATCCTGCCAGACACAAGCACGTGAGGTCAGACAGAGTGGTCTCATGACCCTGAAGGGAATTCACAATCGACATCCAAAACCTCACGAGATGTCTCAGAAAACATCTACAGCTTCTTTAAATTTCTCTTGTGATGAAACATTTCCTCTTGGACACGTTGGAAATCATCTGTCTGGTTATGAAATGATCATTTCATCATGAAGTCTCATTCCAGTTGTTCACATGGATATAAAATCAGATTGAATCATTGCCTAATTGTCTCAACTTCTAAGTATTTATATTAAAAGTCTGAGAATACTGTAAAACCAAATTATTTTGAAACCTTTAAACTGTTACAGATCAATTCAGAAAAGCAGGCTGTATCAGTTGTGATAAACATGAAAAATACGTATTTGAGAATATTCTATTTTCTCCTTGTCATTTATTCATCCCAGCATGTGAACAGTTTTGAATATCAAGCAGTTTTTAAAGAGAAATGCATATCACCCGTCACCTTCCGGCATAGTTTTAAATTAAGATTGTTTTATGCTGAGTAGGAACAAAGTAACAGCTAATATTTATTCAGTGGTTCATGAGATAATTTACCAATGCTGCAGACAAAACAACACACACATTGGCAAAAACTTTTAGCTGCTTTGCCTTCGGCGGTAGGTGATAATTACAGTTTTATGACGACGCATAATAACTGTTTTAAATGAATAGATGCAGCGATGGATGACTAAAAACAACACACGATATGTGAGACACTGGAGTTAAGCTTGTCACTTTCTAACAGAAAAGCAGACAGAACTTTACTGTAAAATAAATAGAAAGATGATCATTAAAATCCTTGTTGCTTCTTAAAAACAGAACATTATATAACTGTAGTTATGGAAAATCTTCTATCATGCTATTGAACAAGTCTATTCTTCTTTATTCAGAGAACTTTATAAAAAGAGATATGATAGAATAAATTAGGCAAACAAAACATATTAGTGGATTTTTTTGCAACATTCCTGCAGTCCTAAATAAGACAAGCATTTTCCATGATAAATATTTACCACATACTTGTAAAATTTACATGGTTAAGAAAATTCTGAGCGACTTCTGGTTTTGAATCCTTTTTCTTGCTGCTTCCCTTTATTCTAAACATCCCAAATTATTTCAATTGTACTTTACCTGGTTTCAATTTCAATTTTATTTTCTGTTTCTATTTTCTGTCTGTAAAGGCCTTGTGACATTGTAAGGTTTTAGACAACTTATGCCAACTTATGAAAGTTTTAAACACATCTACGTTGAAGATGGAATTAAAAAAATGATCA
>JAUBOC010000048.1:4123832-4134677 GCA_032275365.1 Anablepsoides cearensis
GTGTGTGTGTGTGTGTGTGTGTGTGTGTGTGTGTGTGTGTGTGTGTGTGTGTGTGTGTGTGTGTGTGTGTGCAGAGGGGAGCACAAGATGTATGGCTGGTTGACAGAGGAGAGAAAGACAGAGGCAGATTACAGCGGAAGGTAGAGAGGTAACAGCGTCAGTCTGGGTGTGGTTTCACAGCTCTGTTTGTTACCATTCTCTGCTCCGAGTCAAGTTTCAGAATCACACCGACACACAAAATACAAACATTCAGCAGGTCGAAGCTCACGGGTCAGGACTTATTCAATAGATATGATTTCATTAAGGTACACTGAGACTCCAACCATCTTTCAGATTATCCATTTTCTTCCATACGGTTTTCAGTGTGTATCTCATGCTGCAGTTTTTGTGCTATTCAACAGTTTATATATCAAAAAATTCAGGACATTCCAGCTCTGACTTTTGGTATTTCAGCAATTTATTTATTTCCAGATATTTAGTTTTTTGGCCGTTTTTGTTCATATTGAAAATGCTCTAGTTCTTCTTATTTTAACTTATTCGTGCTAATTCTAACTTCCTTCAGCGTGTTTTTTTTTGTGCTAATTTTATCTTTTTCTGATTTTTCCGCTACATTTCTGCTAGGGGTGCACTGATTGCAGTTTTCAGAGTGATCACCAATCTTTAAAAAGTTTCACCTGCCGATTCTGATTTTGTCAAATACCGATATTTTAAATAGCTCACACTGTTAGGTGTTATAAGGTCACAAAACACCTTCAATGTGACAATAGTATTTTAGTAAAATACACTGAACAAACCCCTTAAAAGAGAAGATAAGCCAGTCTTTTCCACCAATCTTCTGCTGATCTCCCAAAATTAAGAAAATTAGTGCCGATAAATTGTGCACCCTTAATTTCTGCCCTTTTCAGCTGTTCTACTAATGTAAACATTTTTTGCCTCTTTCTGCTAATTAAAGCTTTTTATGCTTCTTTCAGCTTCTTACTGATTAATGCAGTAGTTGTGCTTTTTCAGCTTCTCTGCTCATTTCAGCTTTTTGGCTATTTTACGACAAGTTGCAACATTTTTGTATATTTCTTTCTCTTTTTCTGTAAAAATATTTCAGCATTAATCATTCACGCTGGACTTTTGAAGAAAGTGCAAATTCTCTAATAATGTTTAAGAACCTAGTAACACCTTGTTTGTTACCCAGTAAGTACTCTGAATGTTACCTTGTAAGTATAGCCTTTGTTTCTTATCCTGTAAATACCTGGCTGTTTAACATATTGATTCCTTCTCTTCTTTAGGCTCTATATACAGACCCCCAAATAACCCTTGATATGTCAACTAGTGTATAAATGTATTTAAAGAAAGGTCCTGTGTGAATAAAGTGCAAATACTGAAAAAAATGAAGTTACAACATATAGTTGCAGTTCACAATACAAGTAATCTCAAGATGTTTAAAAAATAGAAAACGTTATAGCATTTAGTTACATCATATCCAGTTAATTTCTTTTAACAGTTTAGCTGAAAAAGATATCTGTTACAATATTAGTACTATTAAAAAATGTAGTTTTATATTATTTAAGATATGCAATGACTTTTTTCACCATTCTGCAGACCAATGGAGGTCAGGATCATCACCTGAGTTCATTCAAAACAGAGAAACATCTATTTCTCATGTGTGATGATGTGACAGACCGAGCTGACCTCTGATTGGCTGGAGTAGCACAGAGGTGAGGTAAAAGGTCATCAAGGGGTTGTGGAGGGTGTGTGCCGGGGCAAATCAACGCCTTGTCCAAAATCTACTTTTCAGACTGCGTGTGTGTATGTGTGTGTGTGTGTACACGCGTGTGTGTGATTGATTAATTTAACTCAGTGGCTGAAGTAAAAGGTCCAAGAGACCGGAGATAACTGTGGACGTCTTTGTGTGTGCGTGTGTGTGTGTTTGAGGAGGGGCTGAGGGATGAGAGGCCATCTGTCTCCCATGGCGACAGGCTGGACGGTGGACCCTTCTACTTCCTCTAAATATTTACAAAAAGCTGGCCAATCAGAGTCGAGCAGATGATGGCCACCAGACTTGACGTAAAGAAGTTGGTTCAACATGTGTCTCTGAGCGTCTTTATGTGTGTGTTTGGACTTATTAAACACATTATCCCAGTCAGAATAACGTTTTTATGTAAAGAAGTATAAAAAATGTCAATTTCTCACTTAACTTCGGTTTCCTACTAATATCAGAGTCAATATTTATTGTAATATTTATACGGTGCTTCAACACATGAATAAACAGACAGCAAAGCACACAAACACATCATAAAAAGTTTCCTAAACTTTCAAGAGCTCATACTAACAATGTCTCTTTTATAAACACACTAAAATTTCATCCAAACATGGAAAAAACATGTTTTCTGTTAGCCACTCTGTCGCGCACGCAGTCACTCGCACACACGGAGACGTGAGGCGTGCGTGTGTGCGCAGTGAAAGTGCTCTGCCTGCCTGTTTGAACGAACAGTAAATGAATAAAATGTGTTTGAGCCGCTGAGAGGAAGTGGTTTCCAGACCGCCTCAGCATGTTGGAAACAGCTGTTTGTGCACAATTGTGTGTGTGTGCGTGCATGTGTGTGTGTGTGCGTGTAAGTGAGCTTGTTCCTGAGCAGCATGTTTTCATCCTGTGTGTTTGCATCCAGTTGTGTATCTCTTCACGTGTGTTTCTGTGCAGTTCCTCTGGTGTTTGTGTGTGTGTGTGTGTGTCTGTGTGTGTGTGTGTCTGTGTGTGTGAGTGCACGGCTGTGGGAGGGAGGTCTGTTGACCACTTGAGAGAAACCCACAGGCCAGACAGAGTTGTGTGTCATCAGGCCAAGCACCATGGAGCCAAAAAATCCAGCTTCGGCTCAAAAGCAACAAAGATAAACAGAAGTGATAAACAAATATTTAGATTTTGTCCGTTTTTACTTTCTGTCCTTATGATAAACTAAACAAATCTCTTTACCATTTTTAATGACTAACAAATCTTTACCAAAAATGATTTGCTAACGACAATAATTATCTTTTTATTGATGGAATAATTAACTTTTTACATCTGAATTTATTATCAGTTGTTATTTCATTTTGATTTACTTTTTATTGCAACATTTTGTTATATATGATTTTGTTAGCACTTTTTTGTCGTATTAGTTTAATCGTGATAATTAGGTAAAGCTGGAAAATCCAAAAATCTGCGGCCTGGTATTGAATCAGAATGCAACAGGAGCCTGAGCTGATCTGAGTTTGCTTGTTTGTTACTGAGAGGTTTTTGGATTAAATCATCAAGGTAAAATATCTACATGCTTTTTGACAATAGATTTAATTTTTCAGCATTGGATAAAAAAACTCTCATTGCCGTAATAGCCTTTTAAATAATTTGAACTAAACACCACTACACTCCTTAATTTTCTTTATTCCTGTTTCTTTTATTTAATTCTGTCTATTAATATAAATAATTAGTTTAAAAAAACAGTAGTATATTTTAAATGTGTAAATGTATTTACATTTACTTTTCTCATGCTGCATTAAAATGAAAAAATTAAATCAAGTATGAGGCTGAAAAACAGAAGTGAGTTTGGATTTTAGGTTAGTTAGTAGAAAGTTAAATACTAGAATCTTGTAATGTTGTGCTGCTGGCTTTAATGTGTCGTACAAATCAGTGAACCACTGTCACAAACCACTGTGGTAAAAAGAGCAGCATTTTTCAAACATAACATTTTAAATCCCAGCACATAATAAAACCCCTCTGGTCATTATAATGTCCCTATAATCAGTATAAAACCTAACAAATGATAAATGAAGTTGCAATAAATTTGCACTTACAACAAACCTAATGATGTGATAAAGGCGTCATAAATTATGAATTTAACTGCTTTGTTCTGATTTATGTTGTATAAAGAACATTTATTGTCTTCACAGGGATTATATGGCAGTTTTATTGTAGATTTTTTTTCTCCAATCTGCTTTGTGTAGGTTGCTAAAACATGCCGTTTTCATCAGAAAACTTCAAAAATACATCATGGTATTCATCAGGAAACAAAACAACTTGTAGTGATTTGGCTCCTTAGATCCAAAGTCTACCTGATTGCAGACAAATGACTTTGCTTCATAGACCTGTGGATTTAAACTTCTCTTAATTTTCTTTATCCTCCTCCTCTTCTTCCTCTCTCTGTTTTCTTCAAAGTCTGTGGCTTCCGCTTCCATTGTGCCCATAATCTAAATCTTCTGATCTTTACATGAAACAGATCAGGCTCTCTATCACACACACACACACGCACACACACACGTATACCCACATAGTAAGGACAGACACACTTTATTTCACCTCATCAAAGCGGTGGAAGTGTGTGTGGGATGATGGATTTGATGGAAAGGTTGGGGGTCTCGGAAGTGTTTTAGTGTGTGTGCATGTTGGGGGTGGTGTGCACACACTGCCCTGCGAATACACACACACACACACACAGCTGGGAGTTATCAGTGTTTACTCTCTCCTGTCTGACTGTACTTAAACTTTACCTCGTCTCTTCACTCTCTCCGTCCACACGTACAGCCACCCAGCCAGAGCCAGGGGAAGCCTTTATCTGAGCCCGGTGCTAAGTTGTGAATAGTTGTGTGTGTTTTCCCAGTGGTGTGTGTGCGCTTGTGTGTTTAGCTTGGCGGGCTGCCAGGGAAATCGGACCGAAGCCAAACTTCTCTCTGTAACAGCAGCCACGTGCCTGCTGTGTGTCTGTGTTTCTATATTGACATTTCTACGTGTCTCAGCTTTTTGTAGCTTTGGAAAAAAAGAGAGAATATTTATTCTATAGAACAAACTGATGTATTTCCTCATCAATAAGAAAACATCAAATTAAACTTCAAACATTTGATCTAAATGATTGTATTTAAAAAGCTTAAATAATTCACATTTTCATTATTTTAAATCGACAAGAAACAAGCTGTAAAAAAGTCTTTATGATCTTTCAGTTGGTCATTTAGCTACAAGTTAAAAGCTTTTGCAAACAAATCAACTTTAAATTTATGAAAATCCAAGATATGTTTAAATGTATGTTATTCCTTGAAATCCAGTACCTCCTCTTCCAAAGAATTGTGTAAATGTACATATGTGCACGCAGCTTTTTTTTAATGCTGCATTCCATGTATGGCATCTGAGGATGATGTCATACCCAACCTAACTGTGTTCCAGTAAAGTCTTTTTCCTCATTCTATGAATTCAAACACTAGAGCCATGTGTTTTCTGATAGAGGGAGTTCAGTACTAAGTGAGTAACTGACTTATTGAGAAACAAATCATTAAATGAGAACCAGTCCATCTTCCTTAGAGACTTCGTAGGACTTCTGGAAACTGACAGGACTTTTTCATCTGCTCTGAACTTGTTAACCAGCTAACAGCTAGTATTACCCACGTTTAGCTTATTGTTTGTCTTTTAATTTCTGACCACAAAGTTTATATATTGTGTTTTTTTTTTTATCTTTGTGGCTTTTTGGCAGGTTATATCTTTGTGGTTTTAGAAATTTGAAACGAGGGAGTGGCAGCTCTCTTCACTCTTCACAGTCAAATTACCGCTTGCATTCAAAGCAGAACGATTTACAGCCTGTTACAATACTGAAAACAAATCAATTAAAAAAACTGATATTCAAATGTATGCGGTCTCGTAATAACACTCAAGCTCTTCTCTGATGGAGCCGAAACAAGACGCTGTAAAAACACAGACCAGGTGTATCAATTGTCTTCTCTAAATGTGTACCGTATTAAAGCTGAGTTAAGATTTGTGTTGAGTTATTTCAAAGACATTGAGCTTTAGAACCTTATCATTATTTTACAAAAGCATTTTACTTTTTGTAAGGCAAAAACACAAACAACTCATAATAAAATCTAAAAAAAAAAACTGGGTAATAAAATTTAATAAATAGTTTAAAGGCTGGAAAACAGACAACAAATCAATTTCACTTTTCAAGGCTGTGGGGTTATTGTAGTTTATTGTCACCAGCCTTCAGCCTGTCTGTAGTGATAAGAACTCCTGTACTCTACATATTAACCTGTTAGGAAAGAGAGAGCTGAACTCCTATCAGTTTTAGGTTATAAACCTGTTTATATTCAGATCACTTCCTGTCTAATCAGCCATGCATTATTTCTATTAAGAGGAAATGTTTCATTCCAAGCATATTGACCATATTTCTGCTTATGTTTCTGAAAGTTACTCTGTTACTGTAGTCTGCTTTTCTCTTTCCACATGGTACTCAGGCTCTCTTGTTTCACTTGCTGCACGTATCTAATAAATGTTGTGAAAATTTCTCTAAAATTCAAACTTTAACTACAAGCTGCTCCACTGATTATAGTTTCATGGTTATTTAAAGGTTAAGAAAACACTCTTCTGTATCAGAAGACTTACATCTTCTGATAGCTTGTTTTTTTTTTTTTTGGTAGGACCCCCCAGCAGCTTTTGGCCTAATTCTAAAAATGAACACAAGGAGAATCTAATTTAGCTGTATTGTTAATAATCTGATTTTCATTTATAGCTGACAGCTGGGGACAGCGCAGCGCACAGACCACCTATTATACTTTTATTGATTTTTTGAGGAAGATAGTGTTTGAAGTGTGAAGTCTGGATTAGGTGAGTGCCTTCAGCTTAGTTTGTCTGGTTAAAACTTTATTTAGGATGAATGAAGACAATCTAAATATTGCACTTTGATTTAAATAAAATAATAGGTATATAGCATCAGGGAACTTTTTTTAGATGACTCAGCTATAAGAAAGAAATGTAAAAAGAGCTTTATTCTGTTTTTACAAAAACAAAACAGCTTCTAAATGTTAAAAGTTTTTTTTAAAGGCATCATTTGTGACATTATTTTTGTAGACTGATGATGCTTCAGTGGTAGTTAGTATTTTTTATCCAATTTATGATCTCTGACCACTTTTCACAAACTAAATTTATCTGGATTTCTTGGGGTTGTAGCAACGGTCAGCCTGAAGGGTCAGCGGGAGGGTTGTGACCAGGGTTAGATGGTAGAAGGGGCTTCTGTGGGTCATCATGGCTCCAGGTCCAGGGGGTGGATAATGGTGGTGGTCAGTTCCGGGATAGCGGGGGTGGCATTAAGGCCCCCCAGGCCTCAGCGATGACCAGTGGCTTGGGCTGTAGCCAGGTCAGTGTGTGATGGATGAGATCTGGCCTGGTTATGGCAGGTGCCCGCTTGCCCCGACCAGTTCAGCTTAATCAGCAGAGCATTCAAACAACAGATCCCATTTAACCTTCTAATGACTGGTCAGTCCATCAGGACACACCCGTGCGTTAACAAACGAGCACACACACAGACAGAAACCACCCCGACAGCGGGAAACAAGCCAAATAAAGACGTAGAAACAAATGACACAAATTTAAAAGCTGCTGAACATTAACACGTCCACTCTGCCTGTTACCCTCAACGTCATCTATTTATTGATTTCTCAATTAAGAAGCATTGAAGAGTTGTAAGTAGTATAGATAATGTGATTGAATCCTAACAGCTCAGAGTGCTGACCCTCTGAAGACTCAACACATCTGATCTAATCACCATTTCCATTATGCAACAGTTAAACCAAACTGATTATCAGACCGTCCAGAGCTGAGGTTTGTATTTGTGTCTGCACTGTTTTCTAAATTCATTTTGTGTATGTGGGCTGTGTTATTGTCAGTTAAGTATGCCAAAGGTCCCCCTCTTTGACCCACTTTCTGCCAAACCCAGTCATTGTCTTGTTTTCAGCTCGACTCGACAAAACAAAGCATTGTGAGCGTCTTCATGGTCAGTTTGGTTTGTTTCTGAAAAACGCAGAATTTTCTGCATCAAGAGGTCGACTTACTGAAAAAAAAACGGAAGATGATCATTATCACTGCTTCCAAAAGTGTTTTACAGCTGTGCACAGTCAATAAAAATAAGATTGCATTCATCTGTTCACCATTAAAACCAAATAATTCAAGCATAACTACTGAAACTTGTTTATTTTTAGCTGTCTTTCTGTCCCCAAACATTTGGGCAGAGAGGACAAACAGATTTTTAAGACGCTGAGTTGAAAACTACTGTGGTCAAGTCATTTTTAAACACTTTACAGAAATCTTTTTTTTTCCTCTCACCAAAAGAGGAAAAAATATCTTAATAGCTGAAAAGCAGTATCCAGTATGAGGTATGATGAGGGTTTGAACAAAATATGTCACAGTCCAGGTTAGAACATATATCTGTGTTGTGACCTCATGCACACTAAAATATGCTTAGTGTTAAAACTTGCCAGTTTCAAGTCCAAATAAACTGGCAAGTTTTAACACTAATCATAGGGAGAGGGGGTGTTGGTGCAAATCATGGTGACAAAGCTGTAATTTTATGTAAAGAGATGTTGATACAATAAAGCTTTTTTTTTCTTATCAGCATCCTGTATGGTTCAGTTTTAGTTGAAGATAAAGTCATTTCAGCACTATCTCAACTGCATTATACAGGATTATAAAAGCTAACCCCTAGAAAATCTAAAAAATCTAAATCTTAAGTCTTTGTAAAACTGAATAACAGAATCTGCTTCTCCTAAAGGATCAAACGTAAAATAATAATAAAAAAACTTTCCCAGGATAATGAGCTAATATTGTTTAAACTGCCTGTTTTTCTAGACTTCAGGAGGAAAAAAAGTTGTCAACAATGGGTTAAAAGCTTTCCTTCCTTCTCCACACATGCTGCTAAACACTGAACACACACTGTGTGGCTTCAGGATGATCACATTAGTGAAAGTAGAAAGTGTTAAACAAGCAATTACTATCACAGGTGTTAATCCCAATTAGCTTAATACGTGTTACTTTTAAACAGCGTGAAAGCTGTGTATTGAGTGTTTGTTTTTCTATTTTAAATAAGCAGACTTCAGCTTAGGTCAACAAACTCTTTATCAGCTGCATCTTTAGCCAACTGATTCAATTTTTGCCCCAATTCTAATGATTGCTACAATAAATCTCCTTAATGTTCTGCACCAAAAGAGTGACAACAGTCCTCTATTTTGTGTTTTCTTGTCGCAGACTTAGCTTTCATAAAACTAACATTTATAGCAAACGTAGTGCTCATTCAGCTGCTCATAATTCAAGAAAAACTGTAAATGACGACTGAAATACAAATGAACCTGCATGTTTAAGAAAATATCAGAGTATGTTAAAAGGTACGGGCGCACTATTTGATCAAATAATGGTCAAAATAAAAGGTAATACTAGTTTATGGGAACCCAAATAAAGAGAGATGTAAATTAGCTTAACTTTATGATATGAATCTGTTATAAAAGAACCACAGCTATAATTTAAAGCTATTTAGAAACATTATTCCTACTTTGGGAATGTACCAGTGATACAGTGTGAGATAAAAATACCACATAGAAAAGTGAAGTCATTATTAATTAGATTTTGTCAACCGCAAACACACAGGGAGTCCTTCTGCGTAATAGTTGCTCCAGAGTGGTTTGTCCTCAGGCTTTTCATAATGGAATCTACCAGGACAAGAGTTAAGGTGACATCAGACCTGTGTGTATATGTGTGTGTGAATGTGTGTGTTTCTCACAGTGACTCAGTGCACGTTTCCGCTATTTACTGGAATATAGCTGGAACATGTTTATGTCCTCGAGTTTTTAATGGCTACCTGAGAGCGAGTGTGGGAAGCCTCGGAGTCTCTTTTTCTCTTACTAAAGTGCTTTATAAAACTTGATTTATTTTTGTTTCTTTGAAGAGCTCCTTCGCTCATCTCGAGACTGAGGCTCATTGTTGACTGAAAGTGACGCATGTTGCAGCGAATAAGACAAGACTGGATTTTTTTTTCTACGTCAGAAAATGGAACAGCTTTCCAAAGTTCTCTGAACTTACCAAACTCACTGCATAGTTTCCCTCTCTTTCTTCCAGATGTTTGAGTAAAACCTTTTTTTATGTGGGCAGGGTGCTGAAGTTAAATCAAATGAGGAATAACGTCTTCTAAGTTTTAATTTATTATCTGTTTGAGAGCTTTTTTAAATGTGATGAAGCACATGTAATCCTGCAGAATAACCTTAAACAGTTGTGGATGGCTTCTGGTGCACGTGAGTTCAGAAAGCAAAAGTGCGAAGTGGACTTTAACATGGATGTTTTGCCAAAAAGTAGTGCAATTGTCAATTTTATGCCAATGGAAAGTTGAAAGAAATTTCAAATTTTAAAGCATTTTCTGTTTATAGCAATACAATCTAGTAAGGTTAAAGTGCATCTTACAAGAAATCTGCTGCATCACAACCAATCCCTCTCAGAATATATGTTCTAACGATTTTGTTCGAACAAGTTTTAAGCTCAGTAACTTTAAAAAAAAAATATTTACCGTTATTTAACCAGGCAAGTCCCGTTGAGATCCCAAATCTCTTTATCAAGGGAGGCCTGGGCCTGAAGGCAACCTATTGTACGAAATATGTTTTATGTTGAAACAGGTCAATTATCTGTGGCAGAAAAAAGTTACTTCAAAAGTTAATCAGTTCCTAAAGCAGAGTACGGTCGGGCAAAATCTTATTGTGTACAATTAATTGTTGGAAAACTGGTCAGCAATTAATATTTGCCACTTAGAGTTATTTCTGCAGTTATTTCTGTGTGATGATGTATTTATGACTGCAACACACTCATTATCAAGTGCGTATGTGAGCCCAATGGCAGATTGCAGCGAGGAGCAGCTAATGCTAACCCTAAAGCTCAATTAATTTATTTGGTAAAATGATAAAATTTAAATTGTTGAAAAGATATGAAACTACATAATAGGTACTTTTAAAAGCCGATGTTTGAGAGGTAATTTTTTATTTATTTTTGTTATACTGATAAGGGTTTGAAATTATTGTATATTTACATATTTA
>JAUBOC010000048.1:4146553-4160360 GCA_032275365.1 Anablepsoides cearensis
TGTGTGTGTGTGTGTGTGTGTGTGTGTGTGTGTGTGTGTGTGTGTGTGTGTGTGTGTGTGTGTGTGTGTGAGACACTGGCATTAGTCAGACCCCCTCTTTCCTTACTGAGTCATCACATGTAATAATCACTGATCTTCCTCTTCTTTGTCTTCCTCATGCGTTTTATCTCCTTTCATCCTAATCTGTATTTTTCCTCTTTTTATTTCTTATCTTTCCCCCCACATCCTTTCATTCCTATCTTTCTTCTTCTTCTTCTTCCTCAGCTCTCGGCTTTTTTCTTGCTTTCTTTTCTCACTTCTTTCACTATCATCTGTTTTGTTCTGTTTGATCAACCTCGTCATTGTTCCGTCTTTTATTTCCTGTTTTTGCGTCATGAATAATTTCTCTTTTATTTATATATATATCTCTTATTTCACCTTTTCTCTTCCAACTTTTTTTTAAACTTTTTTTTCTTTCCCAAAGTATTCCTTTAACAGTGGTGTCGCTCTCTCTCTCTCTCTCTCTCTCTCTGCATTACCCAAACTGCTTTGTTTATATAAATATGTTCTAAAAAATATCAAAAGAACTAAAGGCTCTTTTCTTCCTGCCCTCTCTTTCCCCAGGCGACCTCTCATAGCTCGGCCATGTTGACTAGTGAGGGGGCGCACACGATGGAGCAGGACGACACAGCCCACAGCGCCAAGATGGCCTCCACAGCCATCAGCACATGTTCCGACGGAGCCGAAACGATGACTGACACGGACGTTGACATGGAGATGGAGGAGGCAGACATGGCACAATGGACAGAGAAGGAGTTTGAGGAGAAGTGCACATACATTGTCAAAGACACGGCGCTGGAGGCGGGGCCAGACAGTGATGTCATGATGACAAGAGCAGAGGCGTCGCTGCCCCGGAACCTGGTCTTCAAACACCTGGCAGGCAGCAAGGAGGTCAGAGTAACACTGAAACACTCACAGACGGGCGAACTTTCTCTCCAGTTACAGTTTCTCAAACATACAGGCAGAGAAAGCCGAGGAGCGTGAGTCAGATATGGGTCATGTAATGATGAATGGTGGGAGGGGGGGGGTCGTGTCTTGTTGTAAATTTTCACACACACACAAAGAGAGGAAGGAGGGATGAGTGTGAGTGAGGGGAAATAAAGAGCCTAAAGCTGAATTTAAGCACTTTCCAAACTGTTTCATCAGCTTCAATCCAAGCATGAAAAACTAATTTATCATCAGAGAAAAATAGGAAGAGGTTCAATCAGAATGCAGAGTCTCGTTTGTGTGTTTGACTCCCACTAATCTGAAATACCAACCTCAGCAGGCAGGGGGCGCAGTCCTGCATCTCAACAAGCCCATCAAACTGTTTAAGTGTAATTGTTTTTAATTCTAATGAAGAAAAAAAAACAGAGTTTGATATAAATTGATAAATTACTGCACAAATACTGGTTTTCCCATTTTTGCAAAAGGAAGTAAAAATTAAAAGTTAAATTGAAGTTTCATAGCGCCTATGTCAATCCCCCTCACCTCACAATCAGCCGTAACCTGTAACATGATAACATTTTGTTTTACTGAACAATCTGGCTGTGAAAAAGTCAAAATGTCAAACAGTCAAAGGTTAAAAACTGAGGCTGGGTAACAGAAAGAGAGCAAACAGAATTAAGACAAAATAATGCAATGTGTTAACTGAATGCTCACTATTTTACTGTTTTTAGGGAAAACTTTATTATAATGCTTATTTTTTTTTCATACTTTCTACTTTGATCTGTGAAAAAGACCAAAAAGGACAAACAAAATGACTTTCATTTTTGTTTGTTTCTGTGAAGATCTTTTAAGTTTGATGATACAAAAGCTGTGGTTCCCTGCCGCACGCTGTGTTTTCCCAGATTTTCTTTAACTGGAAGTAAATTGTGCCCGCTTGCAAGTCAAAAGGTTGCAGCTTTGTCTGATACTGTGAATCTGTCAGTAAATCGGCACGATCACATAGATTTTCTCATCAGTGGCTTTAACCAATGGGGAACTGACGTGAGAAAAAGAAAGAAGAAGAGGTGTGTGCTTTGCTTATCAGCTGATGTTTGCTGTGACCAGGAGAGGAAGAAGGGAAAAGCTGATCAAAGAAGACAAAATTTCTGGTCCGAAGAAGGAATGAGAGCTTTGAAAGCTTGTTAATAATTCAGGGGAAAAAAAAACTTGAGCAGATGCACTGATACACCCCTCATGTCTGGTCCTGTGGAGAGAAAAGAGGAAAAGGGGATTTCCCACATCACCAGGGAATAAGGGGAGTTTGGGAAAGACTTGTGTTTGAGTGGGTTTAGCATGAAGAAAATGTGTGCGATGGCTGTAGCTTAATGTCTAGTCGCCACATAATCCTTTTCTTTTCACTTCCTTTTCCTCTTTGATTGCGAATTACGCCACAAAACAAAAACAAAAAAAATCTTTTGATTGTCCTAATTTTTTTCCCCTGAAGCGTCTGAAGTGGCGGTGGTTTTGTTTTGATGTGGCGACCACTGGAGGTGTGACAAGAGAAAGAGATTTGAAAGAGAAACAGATTTTTTTTACAGTTATTCTTTGGTTTAATGAACGCATGAATGAAACGAGGTGACGTGTGTCAGTCGTTGATGATGTGTTTCTGTATTTGAAATGAGACCTAATGAGACCTAATGTCGCTGATGGATTTTTGTTTTATCTGCGTTCGTAGGTGGTCGGAGTGTGCAGCAGGGAGTACATCCCAAAAGGAACTCGCTTCGGTCCCCTGGTGGGAGAGATTTACACAGCAGAAAGTGTCCCCAAAGACGCCAACCGCAAGTACTTCTGGAGGGTGAGTAGACTTTCAAAACACACGCACGCATTTCCTCAGAAGCCGGAGGGACCCCTTCCTGTGACGTCTAAAGTCAGTCAATTAAACAGGAAACACGGCTTGTTGTTCTGTTTTTTGTTTTTTTCTGTGTATAAGGAAAAAAAAAAAAACGGGGATATGATGTCACCTTCTCACAAATAACATCTCACAGTGAGGTTCCTGTAAGTCAAATCACACTTGCACACGGTTAAAACATGCTTCATCGCTACCGGTAACTGGCTGTGAGACAACACACGCTCACGAACCACCTACCTGCCCACTCAACCCAGTGTCTGTGCGAGAGTGTGTGTGTGAGTGTGTGTGTGTGTGGTGGGTTTGACTTGCATAAATAGAAAAAAAAGCGTATAACCACAGGCAGAAACTGAAGTCGCTAAGGTGTTCCATTCATGCTCATATCTCACTTTCTCACACGGCGATACAAGAGAAACGAGAGGTAAATACTGAGGAAGAATAAAAAAAGACACCCAACGTGGGGAGGAGGGGGTAGAAAATGAGTGGAGCCTGGCTTTCCCTTTTCAATATAAAAGAGAATCTCCTCTGTCAGACTTTCTGTCTGACTTCTGGTGTCTTGTCGAAGCTGATGAAGACAAACAGAGGGACATGGTAAGAAAGGAAAATATCGAGGGAGAAAGAGAGAGGGAAAAACGTCAGAATGTGGGTAAATTTGTTAAAATATTTTAACATAGAACATGCTGAATGGAGATTTATTATTTATTTCATTTGCTGTAATTTATCAAATATTCATGTGATTCAAAGCTTTAAAATCCTTCATTTTTTTAAATTCAAGACCTTAAAGTATTAAAAAGTACTTGTACCAAATTATTTTAGAACCTATTTGGCAAAATTTACAACTTTCTTTTTTTTTATCCAATCGCCTGAATTATTAAATGTTGTCTGTCTAATTTATTAGGCCCCAATTTAAGTTTTCAGTAACAAAAAAAATGTAGATGTTAAAAAATAATTTGTATGATGTTTTAAAATGTATTTTTTTAAAACTTACATAATCATTATTCAGGTTTTATTCTAAACGCAATTGTTTTTAATTTAATCATTTGTTTTATTGTAAGTTAATGTTTATTGTGACTATGTGTTGCAACTAAGTCTCTGTCTTTTTATATGATGCCAATATTTTGATCTTAATGGGATGAACCTGGTTAAATAATAATAATAATAATAATAATAATAATAATAATAATATAAGGTAAAAACCCAACATTAAAACAAAACAAATGTTGTCTTCTTGTTCCAGATCTACGTGGACGGCGAGTTTCACCATTTTGTCGACGGCCTGGAAGAGACTCGCTCCAACTGGATGCGGTACGTGAACCCGGCCCACTCCGCAGCCGAGCAAAACCTGGCCGCATGTCAGAACGGCATGGAGATCTATTTCTACACCGTGAAGCCCGTACCTGCTGGCGCTGAGCTGCTCGTCTGGTACTGTCACGACTTCGCCCGACGCCTGAAATACCCCCCGTCCGGAGAGCTGATGATGCAGAAACTTAGTAAGTTAATGAAGTTTATTTAAGACTGCTAAACTGGGAAAAAACTCTTTATTTTTATGCTGACAAGTTAAAAAAATAATGGCTTCAGAACTGGGACGTTTTTATTAGAAGCTCAAAGGAGTGACCAGCTCCTGTAAGAAAACTTTAACCCAACAGGCAGCATGTGTGAGTGTGTCTTCAGTGTGTCCTGTCGCCGCTCTGAAAGCCTAACAGTGTTTTTTGAGTGTCGCTATGTCTCCTTCCTCTCTCCCTGTTAGCCTGTCATTATCTCACACACACACACACGCACACATACACACACACAGAGTACAACCTTTCATCTCTGTCAGTGCCATCGTTGTATTTCTTGTGTGTGTGCCAGTGACAGTGTAATTACACACAGGGGTATATGGCCCCTAATGCCACAGTCTTACTCACTTAAAGACCCACTTTAACATAAAAGCTCACACAACTTTGCTCAACCTCAATAAAAGCAGCAGAGACAAAGCATGTTTGCTTAACTTTACTGTTTTGGAGTCATCTTAAAGTTTTCTCTTTGTTCACACAAAAAAAATTGCACAGTGAAAATATTACACATTATCTTTAGATATTTATTTTGATTATAGCATTTCAGTCCAACTCTTAAATATTGGTTTAAACTCTCTCTGCAAAGAGGTTCATGCCAGCAAAATTACTGCAGTGATCCACTTTGGCTAAGCTGATCAAAGATAGAGCAAACTAAGAGGAAAACAAAGACTAAGAGTGGGAGCTGAGAGGCTTCCAGGTGTGACTGCAGGCTAATAGCAGTCTTAAGGTGGCAGAGGAACCACGGCACCCAGCCAGAGTGGCTCCACAGCCCAGGGAAAAATGCGCATGACCTGGGGGACAATGGCAGAAGGGATCCTCTGTTTCCACCTCCCTTCCATCTGCCCCATCTCAGCCCACAATGTACAAACTATATGACTTGTCTTTAATTGCCCTCATTTGTCATTAAGCCCTTTGGTTCCTTCCAGCCAGTCTCTGAATTTTAAAACGGACTTGTACCCAGATTTTGGCTGAGCTTTTGGGTCTCAAGCCCCTAGAGTGTCTCTTATGACTTCACAAGCCTAAAACGACTAACGATGGGGTTCGCTCCACTAATGAAGTCAGAAATAATGTCATTTGCTGAGTAAAACCAAGATAACCCACAATCTGTTTGATTTTAGTAGCGTTAGACTGAGACCCAGTTAAAGGGCAAAGAGTAAAATGAGAGGATGCTTCAGTGATCAATCCCTTTAATGTTGCAAGCTGAATTACTTGCAACCAAATCATACAAGAGCAGCTAAACCGTAATGTTTCATCATCAGATTTTGGAATCAGGAAGGCTTTTTGAATGGGACTTAAAAACTTTCTTCACACATATAGTTTATTATTAATACATGTAGCTAAAGATTTTTAAGGACTTTCTGTTTTAGTTAGCTTAAACGTAACCATCTTGAAATAAATACTGATATTTTTGAAACTGATAAGATTTTGTTTTACATACAAACCAGCTTCATTTTTAGAGCAATGAGACAATCGTTTTTCTTAGCATGCATTGAATTTTGAAACAAAAAGAAGACATCTCAGAGGCTGATCAGTAAATGAATATGAATTATCAAAATTACACCTGGTATCCTAAAGGGGGCATCAAAGTTTTTGAACCCAACCAGATGACCTCTTGTTTTGCAGCCCAAAGAAGGGGGCTGACAACAACTGCTGTCACATATTGTTTTTCTTGAGTATGAGCTCTTTCCAGTACAGTCATTACAAAACCAGACTTTTGTTGTGCCTAACTGCGTGGACAAAATGACTGGGCATGAATCTTTGTCTCACTCCCTCACTTTCTCCTTTCCTTTTTCCTCTCGCTCTTCTCGTCGCCTTGCATTTCAGGTTTTAGCACTTAAGAGCACCTGTCATCCATGTGAGTGTTCAAAGATACTCTGCTCCACAGACAAAAACACTCTCTCTACCTACACTAATGCTAATTTAGGAGTGACATGCCGATGCATTTGCACCCTACTTTTTATCTCAAACACATGCAACCTCACAAATGCAGTGCTCGTGTGTCGGTGTGTGTCAGTGGTGGGCAATAACCCTGATATATATGCCACTTAAAAAGACCAGAAAGAAGGTGGAGGAGAGGGTTGGGGGAGGTAGAGCTGCACCTCCTACCCACTCGGTTGACTACTTGAACTTCCTGGCAGAAGGGCCGTGTTGACAGATTGATATCTTCAAGATGGCTGCCATGTTTGTTTTCTGGAAGAGGGATGGTGAAGGGGGGAGAAGAGGAGGAGGAAGGCTAAATGATAACCTCAGTGTTTACACACTGCCGTTCTTCTACTGACGAAAGGGTCTCTTACGTTGTGTGTATGTGAGAGGACGGGGGCGGAGGGGAGCAAATTTCACCGGTGCTGGCATTCGGGATTTACTCTGACAGTTCAATCACTCTCACACACATTTTCTTACACTCTCTCACACATACACACTCCCCTCTGGGCGACCTTATAGTATAAAGAGTTGACTGGGCAGTAAAAGAGCTTACAGATAATAGACGGCTGCTTTTTAAAGCTTGTCTGTGGCAATTAACCAGCCGAGATGTGCTGCTAACTGACATCCTGGGGCTTTTAAAATGTGTGTGAGTGAGCTCTACCCCTAATCCACTCTTTCATCATGGAGAGAAGACAGTAGGTGTGAGTGACTAGGGAGGAAGCTCTCTAATTTACCCTTCGACCTGGAAACAATAGCAACTGGCCAGAAAAAGAAAAAAACTGGAGAGTAAGAGCTTGATCAGAAGTGTGTGCAAGTTGTCCAAAAGAGGAAGAGTCAACAAATCAGACAGAGGTCTTTATCTGCAGGCGCCTTTGTGTGTGTACCTTGTCACATGGTGTGGGTGTGTTTGTGTGTGTTTGGGGAGGGCAGGTGGAGGCCAAGCTTTTTCTGAAGATATCTTTAGCAGGAAACCCTCCATCAGCCCTGTCTGTCTGTCTGCCACCATTCTGATTTTATCTTGATTTTATAGACACCCACACATCGCATGCACCACACACACAATGCCTAAAGGCAGATGTCATGCCTCACTTCCTGTGTTTTGCTCCTTTCCTTGCCCCTTACCCTCATTCATCAATTCTGTCAAAGTAATTAACCCACTGAGTTACTTATGGTGTTCCCTAACACTAAGGCATTCAACTTGTAAAGTTGATGTTGACACCGTGTTAAATGCCACAAAGTGGGCTTCTATGGTTTCTATACAAACTGTGTACAGGAACATTTTATGAATATACTGACCTAGTTTCTCTTTGTTTGTCTCTACAGAGCAGTCACTTTTGGAGGTAAAGCAGCAGCAAGTAGACAGAGAGGAGAGCAGAATTGAGGCGTCCAGCCCATCTAACATCGCAGTCACGCCCAGCCTCCCCAAGAGCGAGCACAGTGTTCTCTCCATACTGCGTGGAACCAACAGCAACTTTTCCACCACCAAGAGGGAGCCCAGTCGTCCACTTCCAACCCGCCCACGCTGTGCTGATAGCCCAGAACGCCCCCTGTGCCCCCGCCCCATCTATCCACCTCTCAGGCCACATCTTCCCATGTCAGAAGACTTTCTGAGCCACAAACCTGGTCATCTTGTTTACCCCTTAACTCATTCCCCTGGCAAACAGTCCTCAGCCACACCTAGTCCTTCTGCAAGAAGCAGCCCAGACAGCAGTCCTCAAGGTAGTCCTTCTGGTCCAGCAGCGTCGCCCGCTTCATTCTACCCCACTGGACTGAGTCCTTACCCTGGTTACTCCCCTCCACCTGCCCCATTCCATTCCCCAATCTACACTTCATCAGCGCCCTACCCACGTTACATTCTTCCCCATCACTATCCTCTAAGTGGTGGTGGTGGTGTCCCTGCTGTAGGAGGAATCTTTCCTAGGCTTTACCCTGTCTACAGCAGCCTCTTACCCCCTCATGTGCCCTTCCTGCCTTCTGACCCAGCAGGGAGACGTTTTCTTATGCCTGAACCTGTACGCCCCTCCTCTATCTCTGGCAACAGAGACCTCCTCTTTCCAGGGCCCACCAGTGCCTTTTCAGCCGCCACTGCTCTGAAAGACAAAGCAGGGCCACACAACCTGTATACCATGCACCCTAACCTGAACAGACCAGCCCATGCTCCCTCCAGCGGCTCACCAACGGCTGGCGCAGCGCCTCCCAGCGAGCAGTTGCCCACTAAGCCTACCTCTGCCCTCCTGGGTAATTCGAGCGAACAGCATTCTGATGAAGAGGCTATAAACTTGACCAAAGTGAAGCGTGGTGCTGGCTCAGCGGGTTACAAGGCATTGCCTTATCCTTTGAAGAAGCAGAATGGCAAAATCAAGTACGAGTGCAATGTGTGCAGTAAGACCTTCGGGCAGCTTTCGAACTTGAAGGTGAGATTTTGAGTTGTTCTGTAGGTACCTTTCAACATGGTCTCTGCTTGTCTGGTTTGTGGAACAAAAATTAGCAACGAGTGTCACCAGATGTTCAAACATTTATACATTTAAGATTACTATTGGAAAAACTAAAACTTTTTTTAACCCCTTGAAACGCAGGTTCATCTTCGCGTGCACAGTGGAGAAAGACCCTTCAAATGTCAAACCTGTAGCAAAGGTTTCACTCAGCTTGCTCACCTGCAAAAACACTACCTGGTTCACACTGGAGAGAAGCCACATGAATGTCAGGTAGGAAATGAAAATGTGATGATTCTTTCGACAGTTTATTAACAAACTGTAAAAATGATCTCATTGGTTGTTATAAGCTACTGATGAGTTACTTATCTCCTCCTACAGGTATGTCACAAGCGCTTCAGCAGCACCAGCAACCTGAAAACTCACCTGCGCCTTCACTCAGGGGAAAAGCCGTATCACTGCAAACTCTGCCCAGCTAAGTTCACGCAGTTCGTACACCTGAAACTGCACAAACGCCTTCATTCACGCGAGCGTCCACACAAGTGTCCCCACTGCCATCACCACTACATCCACTTGTGCAGCCTGCGACTTCACCTGAAAGGCTATTGCCTGGCAGCAAACCCCGGCTCCGGGAGCCCAAATGTTTCTAGCCAGGCTTCATTGGAGGAGATCCACCGCGCCAACGAGGAGATAGAGCGCTTTGACATAAGCGAGCATGCGGAGCAACTGGAGCAGCTGCAGCAGGGGGGAGTGGAGATGGATGCCATGTTGGAAAAGCAGGTCTTGGGGATGCTGTGGAGGGAGACTGAGAAGTCCCCTCACTTTCACGGCTACCATAATGGCAGCGCCACTGAGCTACTGTCAACCGGATATGGTGCTTATGAGTCCCCAAATGAGACATCGGTAATCAAAATGCGGCACAGCAGCCCCATCCCACCACTTCCCGCTAATATCACTGTCAAGAAAGAGTCAGAGGATCATGCCTAAATGGCCTTTTATGTACAAGAGACAGATTTTAGACTGTATGGTGGACTTGTTTCCAGAAGCAATAGCTGTACATAAAGGTTGTTAAAAGAAGTGACATCACTATGTTTTCAACCTATCAGGGACTCGCATACTCAGGGCTGCAAGAGACACTGTCCCATGACTACTCAGTGATTTCAGCATTTATCATTTTGAGACAATCACCTAACAAGGATTAACTTTTGATGTAATAATATAATTCTATTATCATTAATATAGTATGATTTTTGTCTCTTTTCAAATCTATTTTGTTTTTTTATTAATTTGTTGTTATGTAATCTAATTTATTATATTTTTGTTTTGTGTCTTTAAAAGCAATAAGTAAAATAGATGGTCAGACTGATGGGGTGAAAACATAAGTAAATGTTTTTTTTTTTTCCTGTGGTCATTTCTTTGTAAATAGTTGTTCTTTTTATGCCCTTTATTTGTCCTATTACCTCTGACCAGCAGAAACAGGGGAATCCATTCTTCAGGGTTTTACCTATTTAAATTTTGAAACCAAAGTAGCAGGTTGAAATAGTAAAAATTAAACTTGCCAAAGTATGGCACATAATTTTGTTCATTAGGAGACGAAAGCTTTATTTCAGCCTTCATCAATAGTTTACCTGAAGTTTGTGTGCTTTTCTGATGTTTTCTTAATATAATTGAAAAAAAAGGGCATTTTCTTTTTGTAAAATTTTCACAACAGTTACCTCAGTGTGGATGTGATTTGTGTGTGCGTTTGTGTGTGTGTTTAAAGGAATAGCTGAAGGTGGGAGTTTTCTATTTATTAGATTTTTTTTTCTACTTGAAGAAAAACCAAACTAAACTGGAGAGCAGCTCTTCACGTGGTCCAAAGTAGCGGCGCTGCCCGCTTAACATGTAGCACATAATGGACTCAGGAGGCTGGTTAGCCATATTTCCCCCTTATCCCTTCTCCCATCTTCTTTCTTTTTTGTGAATAGATTTGAAAATTTACACTATATATGCTAGAAACCAAAGTTCACTTGGCTTTCAATTCAAATGCACACCAAAAAAATCTAAAAGGACAAATCTAAACAAGGGAGGAAGGACTCAAGGAATCAAAATGCTGAAAAAAGGAAGGTGAACTTTCTGTATATGATGAAGTGTTTGCTCTTTAGTTCTGTTATTCAGTTTTGTATGTATATATTTTTAAAATTTTGTTCTTATTTGTTAATATTTTTTTGTTTGAAAAAAAAACGCCCCATTCATCTGCTGCCTTGTCAAGAACACCTAAGCACCTCGGCCCTCTTTTATGCACTGGCCCCTCCCTCTTACTTTATGTCTTCTGGGCCGAAGCTTTTAACATTTACACTGTGTATAATACCTATGAAACTGGTCAAAACTGCATTAATACCTAATTTAATTTTACTAAAAACAACTGTGATCTTTCTGTAGCAGTTGTGCATCAACCTTTGAAGTCCATTTATCTGTTTCATTATGTTTCTGATGACCAAAGCATGTTTTCTCTGGTCAAAGCTTTAACTCCAGAGGAGAATCCTGTCTTTGTTTACATTCTGGTTTCCAAAGTTATTTATGTGCAAAAATGTCAAAAATGTAAATTATGATATAAAATGTTCACTGTTTTAATTTAAGGCTCTGTGTGTCATTTTTTTCCCAGTATACATTATCAATGATGCAACAAACATGAATTAAATCTGAAAAATGTCTAATATTATAAGACTGTATATGTATATAAAATCTGTATGTTGTACAATAGTTGTGCTGTTAAGGTTAAGTTATTATAAATTTTACATTTTCCTTTTTACTCAACATTTTGCCTTTAAAGACATTTTAATGCACTTTAAACAATTCTCAACACTGAAGAAACTGAATTCTCAAAAATTATTGTTTTTAAAGCACATTTTTTTCATAAATTAAAACAAATTAGGTAGTCAGTAAAGTTAGTAACTAACAGTAGCTTATGTTCAGTCATGTCAAATTACCACAAATGTAATGTAAAACTAAATAAGGGTGTGATGTGACGTCTCTAGATATGGAGGCTCAATATGTAGACAAATTCAGACACATTACAATACATTAGTTTCACTTATGGATCATTACATGTAGTGTTGGACAAACTCCACTTACCAAGTGCTGATCTTGAGTGCTGTCACCAGTACACTGTAGATATATTGTTGGAAGATATCCACAGGTTTATGGTATTTCACTTTAGTATTCCATATGGCATCCATTATCCATTTTCTTTACCAGCTGATTTCTTTCCAGGTCACAGGGAGTTGGAGTTTAGCTCCAGTAGGGTTCGGCTAAATCATATCAAATGCAATTAATTGTCAGAAAAACATTCTATCGATTATTTTTGGCACTTGACAATTAATACGATTAATGCCACCGGGCAAACTGACTGGAGATTTTCCCGGTGGTCAGTCTGCTTGATGCTCCTCTCCGCTTCAAATATGAACAATATAAAAAAAAATGTTTTGCTTCTTACTTGGTCTATATGTAAAATATAAAAACTGATATATAGCCCGAAGTCTGTGCTTTTGACACAATTTGGAACAGATTTTTATGAGTGTGATTTAAATTGGTCAGGTGACTAGAGCCAGCGACTCCAGGGGATTAATTGTCTTATTAATTGTTATAGGCTAAATACCACAATTAATCGTGATTTTTTTTCCCAATATCGCCCAATCCTAAGCTCCATAAGTCATGTGAGGCAGGTTACACCCTGCACAGTTGACCTGGTCCATCACATGGACGGACACATAGAAACAAAAGAAACAAACAACCACTCACATGGGGCAACTTACCAATTAACTTCGCATTCATGGGTTTGGTCTGTGGCAGAAAACCAAAGTACCCGGTGAAAAGTCACACTCCAAAACGACAAACCTACAATCATCTTTTTGTAAAATGTTTGTTTGTTTTACTAAAATGTCTGTCCATCATTTGAAGTTCAAACAATTTTTTTTTTCCAAATAATTTTCAAAAAAAAATTTTGTATAATTATTTTGAGATGGTGTGTGACGATTCTCTCAATTTTTTTCTTTATAATGTGGCAATAATTTGATCAAACCTTTCCATAATGTACCTAATAAATATTGTTGATGTTATTGTTTTATATTACTTACAAATAAATTGACAACAACAACATACAACATGGGGATCAGATACCAAATTTTGTATTCTGTAGGCACATATGTGAAACACCCATTTTTACCCTTAAAACATAGTGGTTGCCCCACATAACGAATCCCATTTTAAGCCCATAGTATCAAGTAACAAGTGTGAAAGCTCCCAGAGAGAACAAGGCGAAAAGTCCAGCCGGATTCTCATTTTACAGTTGCCATCGTAACTAACTTGTTTCAACCGGAGAAGAGGTCTAATCACTTCGATTAACAAAAACCACCTGTGTCACTTAGTCATAGGTGAAGCAATTTAAATAGAGCAGTAAATAAATACACATGAATACTGCATTAAATAAAGTAAATCATTTTAACAAACAAAATCATATCAGGCAGTTTTTAATAGTTTTTGTTTTCAATGCACCAACTTGTGTGTTTTGCTTCTGTTTTATCTTTTATTATGGTTGATTTTTATCACTTAGCCTGTAGTAAACTAGCCTTTTTGGTGAAAAGTCGTGAATCTTTATGTCTATTTCCTTGCAATACCAAACTTTAAGACTAGAGCAGGAAATGGGAACACAGCACCAGCTGCCCTGTGTGCTGAAGAAACTGTCATCTGTCTTTTATCCTAAACTGAAGAGAGACAGAAAGGGTTGATTTTAGTCCTTCAACTCATGTAAAATGAAAATATTTAGCTGTAGTACCAATGAAGACCATTATCTAATTATTTGTATATTGTCAATTGTTGAATAATTTTTCTTTATTAAATGAGGTGAGCTGTCAATGTGTCAGTAATACAACACTATATTAGGGCCAACCTATAAGATTTTTATTTCTTTAATTAGATATGGTAAATGGTCTGTACTTATATAGCGCCTTTCTACCCAACCAGGGCACTCAAAGCGCTTTACACTACAATCTGTGTCCTCATTTACC
>JAUBOC010000048.1:4160460-4174879 GCA_032275365.1 Anablepsoides cearensis
CATCAGAGGCATTCGGGTTAAGTATCTTGCCCAAGGACACAACAACTGGACAGCTGGACGGGGGATCGAACCGGTGAACCTTCAGGTTCCAGGACGACTCCCCTAACCACTCTGCCACAGCCGCCCCAAATTAGGAGAATAAGTTCATAATATTACAAGATTAAAGTCATAATACGAGAACTCCTAAACAAAACAGCAGCCTTACCACTGCATTAAAATGGGGATTGTTGAGCATCTTGTGAAGTTGTTCTTTGGTATCAGATAAACGAAATAATCTTTTTCATCAGCATTAAACAGAACTCGACGCCAACCGTCGCTGATGTCCCCCATGATGGACGGACAGACAGAGAAAAATTTCTATGTTCCCCATCTTAGCGATGGGTACAATTATCCATATCAGGACTTTGATTGTGCAAACGATTATATGATAAACTGAGCTGTACTGCAATTAATGGCTGCATTGATAAGTTGAGTCGTTACGTGATTTGGATGAAAGTGTGTTACAGTAACAGTGACTTAAAAGTCATGGCAGATTACTTCATAAACTCAGAGACACACATGGCTGTCCACAGCAAGTGTGAGGAAATGAGGGAAAAAATCAGGAAGAGAAAATGAACATTTGACGTATTATGACTTTTTTTCCTCATAATTTTACGACTTTAATCTCGCAATATTATGAATTTATTCTTGTAATTTAAAAAAACACTAACTTGTGCTGCCTTATACTGTATACCTAAGATATTTATAAATTGTCTCATAAACCTGAAATTGCAAAAAAAAAAAAAAAAAAAAAAAAAAAAAACAATATGCCTTAAATATATCAAACTATAAAGTATCCTTAAAAAAGACCACCAAAGAATTTAGTTGATTCAGCAAATTTAGAAACTAAATGTAACTAATAGATGTGGTTAACACACTGCACAATGCATTACAGTACAAACATACAGTAGACAAACATTCTTGAAAAAAGATTGCACAGGCTACATTCATAACTTTAAACCGTCAACGTGCAATATTATGTTTGTTATTTATACTTCAAAAAGTCCAAAATGCTGCAGTTCTGTACATTATATTCAAAGTCAAGCAAATTTCCTCTAACTTGTAGGCCTACATCTGTCAGGTGTGCAAGAAAGAGTGATGAAATAAATTCCACCTTCGTATCATTATGGATACTAAGAGGGTAAAAATGGAGGGTAAATAGTCTCCGTTTGAGAAAACAGTATCAATCCATTACCTCATCACCCAACTAAAAGCACCCGGTGCGCCCCCACCCTTTGACTAAGCATCTTTCACTTTTGCGCACTGCACTGCTCTTTCCTGTTTGTTCAATCTTATTATTACTATCAGGGAAACTTCTCAAGTCAGACGTTGACACAGCGGGTTCCACTACCTCAGCAATATGGCGTTGGGGTTTCACAGCACTTTTCTGACCGGGGGAGGACAACACCCACCAGGTCTGGAGGAGGGGGGATATCCCACGGGTCGAGACGCTTCTATCGAGACAAGCCTGCCTTCCACTATAGCCGGAGTTGAGGTTTGTTTGTGCGCTGTCCAATTTTCGAGATGGTTTGATAAGGTTTCAAATATTATCTCATCTTACACAGCCCTCCCCTTCACACCAACGACTTCATTCCAAAGATACAGTTTTGAAAAGAATGAACGCCCACGTTTTATAGTTAAAGGCCATTCTAGTCTACTAAGAAGAGAATACTGATGACATTTAGAGCCAAGATTCTTCCAGTGGTTTTTAACATGGCAAACAGTCTAATAGTCAACGGTTGACCAATATGAAACTGATTCTACACGCTTTAATTTGACATATCTGTTGCTTCTAAAACTTTACAAAGTGTACCTTATGAAAGTTTTCATTATAAGACATATCTACCAGTCTTATTATTTAAAATTAGCAGAAACACATGAGGAGTTCTAATCATTTTGACTTCCCTGAAGCTAAAATTCATTTTACCCAACCATGAGGGTTGATGTTGGCCAGCACCTGCACAGGGCAGGTGGGAGGAGAGGTGTAAAGGAGTAGGAGGTTTATTGAAATGAAACAGTGCAAAGCGAGTTGTTGGTGGTATTTTTTGGAAATTGGGTGGTATTTGATGAACAGAGATTAGACATCTTAGAACTCTGTTGCTGGTGCAAATTCTCTCAGGTTCAAAACCTTGGTTTTGTCGTTAAGTGTCAAAGATTAATTTTCCTGGAAACCTTACAGGTTCCATAGACCCCTGATCTTCACCAGCATCATCCAGCTCAAGGGGAATCATTGGTAACTATTTGATGAAGGATCTACATTAAACTGAAACATATAAAACTACATTTTCTTATTTGAAAACCTGTAGTTTCTAAACTAAACAGTAGCGGCACGTGAGCATAGATGTTATTTGGGCGGATATTAATTTCCTATATCCAAGTCTATATGAGTGTTATAATTTGCTGCACATTTATGCTACTTAGCTATTTAATTAGGCACCGCATCAATCAGATTTATGATCTTCAATCACTCTTAATGCTTAGACCCCCCACATCATTTCAAAATAAATATTTGTTTGCTGCTTTGAAAAATTGTTGCAAAATTGTAACGCGCCATATACGGGGCTCCGTAATTGTTTTTATGGTGATTATGGAGATAATGCTGCACTTGCTATCTAATTTTTAACCTTTGATGACCTCTAAATCCTTAATGGGTGGTCCGACTTAAAAAAAAAGTTTCAAGTCCCGGTTTGAATCAGTTATTTGTCGTCTTTTGTCTCCATCCCCGTCGTGTCTCGTAAAAAAATAGGTTCGGTCTAATATTTCAACAGAGAAACACCTGCTCACATCCAAACGTAGCATTTTGGTTTTTTTTTTTTGCTTTAATTGTGGGTAAAATGAATCAGACAGCTTTCTGGGTTGGATTTCTAATTTAATTTTGAGTAATAATCCTGCTAAAACACTCCAGATTAATTGAGTTAAATCAGAAGGAAGATGTCCTGTGAACTAATTATAAAGTACAAAAACAGCAACAACAACAACAACAACAACAACAACAACAACAACAACAACAACAACCATGAACTAGGCATCCAAGGCTTTCAAGACTCAATTCACAGATTTCAAAACCACAGCTCTATTATCACAGAGCCAGCATAGTAACAGATTAAACAGCCCTACCTTCTTGGCAAAAATAAGTCCTCGGTTTCTGCGTTCTGTTCAGGCTTTAGTCTGCTCCAAATACATTTTTAATCAAAATATCTCCTCTGTTGGACAAAACTTTTGCTGAACGCTGTTCCTGTATTTGGTGAATTCATGTTGGGGTCTATTTCATTTGTATCCAGAGTTGTAAAGTAACTAAGTACAAATACTTTGTTTCTGTACTTGAGTATAAAATTTGGCTATCTGTACTTTACTTGGGTAGTTATTTTTCAGCTATACTTTTAACTTCTTCTTACATTTTCACACAGTTATCTGCACTTTCTACTCCTTACATTTTTAAAATGGGCAAGAAGTAGAAAGTCGTTACTTCAATTTTGCTTCTTTTCATTCGGCTTGTTATTAAAAGAAATACTGTAAAGATAAACTGTGCCTCATGGATAGAGTGAATGTAATTGTGGTTGAATGAGACATATAAATATAGATATAACATTTTGACACTATTAGTTAGGGGCGGCTGTGGCAGAGTGGTTAGGGGAGTCGTCCTGGAACCTGAAGGTCACCAGTTCGATCCCCCGTCCATCTGTCCAGTTGTTGTGTCCTTGGGGAAGACACTTAACCCTAATGCCTCTGATGTGTGTCCCATCAATTGTCCATGTTAGCTTTGTAGAGACCTGATAGAGTGCTGTGTGAATGGGTAAATGAGGACACAGATTGTAGTGTAAAGCGCTTTAAGTGCCCTGGTTGGGTAGAAAGGTGCTATATAAGTACAGTCCATTTACCATTTACCATTAGTTTGTACACATCACAGCTGCACGACATCATGTCACACTCCAGCAGGACATATCAGACTTATGTAGCCTGAAGATGTATGTGGTAAATGCATATGAATATATACAGTATATACATGAAACAGCTACATTAGTGCATCCTAAAAAAAATTATATTAATATTTTATTTGTCGTTTAGAAAAACATTTTTTGGGGAGGCCGCCTTCCAATAAATATCATTTTTACTCAATACTTTTACTTTTAATACTTACGTAAATACATTTTATGTCAGACATTTACTTTTGATACTTACATACAAAAAATATCAGAAACTTTAAGACTTTTATTCAAGTAGAATTTTTAGATGAGACTAACTTTTACCAAAGTAATTTTATGGTCAGATACTTTATACAAGTCTGTTTGTATCAAAGCGCTAAACCAGCAGAAAGTGTCTATAGGGCATAATTTCTAATGCCCCAACGAGACTATTTGAAGGAGTTGACAGTATTGATTATTGCTGACAGGAGTAGTATTAACATGATAAATCCACTGATAAACGCAGGGCGTCAGACTGTACCGCCCTATGACTGCAAAGAAGTACAAAACTGAGAAGGAATCCTTTTAAAGGGACAATATTATGTGTTTCTCGGGCATATAGTCCAGTTCTACCGTAATAAACTAACCATGTCACCTTCAGTTTCATTAAAATGCTGTTTATGTATAAATCAAAAAAATAAACTTGACTTCACATCATAGCCTTGTCTAAACGCCTTGAAATTGGCATCGCTCTCTCCGTACGATTTCGCCACGCCCGTTTCAGTACGTCATCACAACAACGCTACTTTGTTGTAATAATAATTAATTAAAAAATAATAATTAAAAAGCAGCAACATTATCGGTTTTGGAAAATTGCAACTCAGGATATTGATTCTTACCTTCAGACCGGACAGTATGTTTTCTAAAGAACCGGAGCGATTACAGAGACCACATTTCAGCTTGGTAAGGTCTCCCACTCATCCTCACGGCACACGTCAATGTTAAGCTAATTTATTTATTACTAAAATGTGGTGTAAGCCAACTAAAGAACACAGATATTATTATAACTGTAGATCACACATAGACCAAAAAACAGAACAACACAAGTTGTTTTTCAGCTTACCTGACAACGGTGTTTCTGAGTGCTGGAATTGCATCGTCTTTTAGTGATAATCTTATTAGTCCACTGTTAAATTTCCTTTTCTTCAGAAAGCTACTATCTGAAAAGTGGCTCGCAAAAACAACAGTGTTTTTCAACCCTGGTCCTCAAGGCACACCGCCCTGCATGTTTTAGAGGTCTCCCTGCTTTGACACACCTGATTCAGGTGATTGCAGTTCATCAAAAGGCTGCTAATTAGTTACCAACTGAAATCAGCTGTGTTGAAGCAGGGAAACATCTAAAACATGCAGTGTGCCTTGAGGACCAGGGTTGAAAAACACTGACTTGAAATTGAAGTCCAAGTATTTTTTAAAAACGTGTCATCCACGGGAAGCTTAAAAAAAGGGCATCCAAAAATACATTTCCTCAAAGGCATTTTTTAATCTGAAAAGGACCGGACTAAGAAGTAGTTAGTAGCTATTAGGTGCTCAGCAAACGCGCAGTTTCAACATTTGTTTGCTAGTTGTTGCTGCCGATAGCCTGCAGGAGTGTTGGAGGTGTGCTCTGTGATGAGGAAGCTCAGGTTGGAGACACAGCCCAGAGGAGGAGCTAATCCTAAAAGGTGGTTCTAGTTCCAACCAGCTGTTTTTAATCTCCTGCATGGATGCCTCGGGACACTACGGGATTTCTCAAACATGCATGAATGAGTCAAAGAAACACTCTGGGCATGTTTTTGATGAGGGGATATTGTTATAACATGATAGGAAGCTGAAAAAAGTTGATTTTACATGATACTTTAAATTCCATATAAAATTTTCAAGTGTTAAAACAAAACACACAGAACAAAACAATGAATTTACTTTGTGGGGTGAATTAATTTGTTGGACCGGCTGCACCTTCTTCCATGTTATATTTACCTGCTTGCAGGTGCCTGTGGCTACATTCACACTGCAGGTCTTAATACTCAATTCTCTTTTTTTTTTTTTTTTGGTGTGAAAGTTCACATTACATTTTAAATGCGACCTGCATCAGACTCCAGTGTGAACGCTCCACGGCACTGATGTGACTCGCATGCGCAGTAAAAGACATCATATGTCTCATTCAGCCAGCTTGTTTGTTTACAGAGTTAGCATGGATGCTACTTTTAGTATGTCGAATCTTAAGTTTATGCTTAATCAGAGCCGGATAAATAATTATCTGACATGCTTGTTTAGTTCAGTGTTTATACTGTATCTGGACCTGCCTCTGCCTATAGTTCGTTATCATTACTGAGCTGCAGGACTGCCTTTTTTTTCTTCTTTTTTTCACATCATGTTGCCTGTTTGGATCTGTTACTATCTCGCTTGAGGTACGGAGGAGTGTCAGAGGTAAGCTCGCTGCTAACGCTTTTTACGACGTGGCTTCATTTCCGGACTCTGGCATTTTATGATCGAGGACAATATTTCAGTTAAAATACATTAGTAAAAACATTGATCCGAGTATAATACTACCCCCCAACTTTATCGATGATTTTATGAATTAAATTTATGTATTATACTTGAATAAATACGGTAATATAAAAAAACTAAATACCCGGAGAAAACCCATGCATGCATGGAAAGAGCATGCACACTCCACCCAGAAAAGTCCGTGTCTGGGATGAGATCTGGTGACCTCACTGAGAGTAGACAGTCAACTATTCTGAATATTTTGGTGACCCCTTTTTCAAATTAAACCAGCAAGCCGGGAGATTCTAATTGTTTGATCAAGATATAACCTCCGACTGTGAGGCTGCAGTAGAAAACATAACAAATTTAAGCAGCAACTGCTCTTATGGCAATGTTTCAGAGAAAATAATTGTGATTTATGCACTCATCTACAAACACACACCCACACACATCCTCACTCATGCAAACAAACACTCGTGCATTTAGCAAGCATACTAAAGACACACAGAAACACAGCTGAACTTATGGTACAAACTGAAACACATGAACTTAAACAGTACACATGGAAATACACAGATGTGTTAACAGTTTACACACAAAGCGCACTTGTCTTTCACTCTTCCATTTACCAATTATTCACTTGTCTCTCGGGAGATCTTGTCAGTTTCCCCTGAAATGTTGTGATTAGTTTCTATCAAAACAAAACCATAAACCAAACAAAACCCTGAAACACCCACGCTCACATATATACACAGACACACACATACTCTCCATCTACCCCTGAGCGTCTTCCAGGGTGACGCCACTGAAGACGTTTTCAGAAACTGAGCGCAATCCCCAGCGGCTGTTTTCTCGTAAATGTTTTTGTGGGATCATGTTATCATGTCGCTGAGATGCAGCAGCGGGGGGTCAATGACCAGAACGAGTGACTAAGATCTATCGCTCCCGATGTCTCCATTTGACTTCCTAGAAATCCACTTTTCCTTCTCCAAAACTTTATTTTTTTTTTTCACAGGAAGTCAAAGCCTTTTCTGGTGTTTCAAAACAGAGACTACCTAATATTAGCTAACAAAATCTTCAGCCGCTTGTCTGGATACTTCCTGTTGATGACGAAAATCTGGAAGGATTTCCTTCAAACATGAGTTCTGACTGTATTTTATCTGAAACATTACAAACTGAGAGAACTGCTGAAAGCCAAATGTTCTTTTTAAAATGAGACCATATTTCCCATAAATCCAGTTATTTGTCCCTCCTGTGCTCTTTCTTTTTTAAACTTTAGCTTAAAAATGGCAGAAAATGTTTTTTTTACTTAATTTATTGTCTCAATATCACCAGCTGGACCACAATGGAAATAAGCTTTATGCTTTTTTGTGTTATGCATTTATATTAATGTTACTGTATATGCAGGGCCATTTATATGATAAATAAAAATGATGATGATGATGTAGGCATTGGTTTTTGTAGATATTTTTGGTGCTCCATCACTCCATGGATATTAATTCTGACCTATATGTTTGTTCTAGTACTTTAGTTCAGGCTTAAATTAGCTTTCTTTTATAATCCTTGATAATCTGGTGATGACTTTTTTGTGTTTTTTTCTCCATAGTGCCATCTTTGAAGCTTAGGCTTGACACTAATTTGGTCACTATTTCTACTTCTGAGATGGTGAATAGCTTTCTGGAACCCTCTACTTCACTGGCTGGCTTCTGCATTAGAGGTTGACCCCAAAAATCCCCCAAATCTGCAACTGACTCCACATCTCAATGGACACTTATTTTTAGCAACGCCAAAACTTTGGTCAGCGTGGTCTCCATGACATAATCCAGATCTTCCTACTGTTGCCCTGTTGGTGGTTTAAGTTCGGACGTTATTTAATAAAGTCTTGAGGTTTTGTAGAAAGCTTTAACTTCCTCCATATGGCTGTTAATTAAAAACTGATTGTCAGTTGGTTCTTTTCGCTGATCCTGCCAACGACTCACCTTGTCTTTGACTTTTGCAGCATCTGTTGAAATAATAAGATTTGACTTTCTCCAGACACACGGTAATACGTCAGCTAAGATACACATAAGAGGTTATAATGCACGATTTGTTATCAAAATAAATTAAATAGGTCATTTGCAGTTTAAATGATGTTTTCCATAAAACCTTCTTTATTTAGTTTTGGAAAGTAAATGATTTAAATGAAACCTGATGGGACGGACAACTAACAAATTTGCTTTAAGCTACTGAGAGTAGCTGTTTCGATGCACCCTGTTTTTTTACAGAAAAAAAAAACTCGCTAAGAGAAAGCGTAATGCAAAACAAACGTTCAGCCTCAGTGCTGAAAATGGCTAAGAGGCTGAAAGGTCTAATTTCACCACATCATACGACCCCCCTCGTACGGTACGGGAAGTGAGTGTGTTACAGTTCATGTGGTGCATCAAAACCACAAGTTAATAACTCAACACTCACCCTGCAGCCTTTCAGCATGTAGACTATGGATTAAACGCTTAGCACACAAACAAGTAAACTAAACAACAGATTTTATAGGAACTGAGGTCATTTTACAAACATTATATGATATTAGTGTCAAGAAGAAAAAAGTTATACATGAGAAGAGTGTGTTTTCTGCCTTATTTAAAATGATTTTGGTATATTTATAGGTTTTTTTTTTTAAAGAAATGGCTTGTTAAGTGTACGGCAAAATAATTTTATTTCAATGCTAGATTTTCATCTTGCACCTTTCGTACTCTGATAGCATAAATTCATCTTTTAGTTTGATGAATTTTAAAATTATCCAGTATTTTATCAACTTCTTTTTTCATTAATTCAATATGAAAACTAATGAAAATGTAGTTTAACAGTTTTTTTTTTTCTTTAAGCAATGAACAAAAGAAGTGTCTCATAGTAACAATCCTAAAGCTGATATAATTTATTTAAATACAGCTTTAGATTTTCTTTTTTCTTCTGGGCCATTTTAGAGAAGCTATTTAAAAGTATGTGTTTTTTATGCTCGTCTTGTCTCCTAAACACCACCAGACGTCTCATTAATGACCAGTGTCTGTCTCAGTCGCAGACAGTCGAACATGTGCGGAGGGTGACGGTGGTGACTCAGCAGAAAGCCGCCAGCCGATTCTTCCTGAACCCCACACGTGTGGAGCCTCCCTCGCTCTTCTTTTCTTCTTCCCGAAACCACAACAGCCAGAATCTCTTCCTGTCGACCATCCACGAGTGTTCTGCAGCAGAACTGAGCCGGTCATCGATGAAGTGTTTTATATGAGTTACTGGAACACAAAGGGCTGGGTGTGTTTGATGGCACAGAAGGGGGATCATTTACCCACAAATCCTCACTGTAATGATTGCTTTCAACTTGCTGAAATCTGTTAAATCAACAGTTAGTGTTACATTATCATTTCACAGTCATCTGATAACAGTAAACTAGTTGTACATATGCAGTTTCTTGTATGCCACTATGATTGGGGAGCCTTTCTGACAGGTTACAGGTCTAATACATTTTTTATTAATTTAACATAATAAAATATATTCTTAATACCAGAAGCATACAATATATTATCATTTTTGGGTACTATACAGGAATTAAATGTTTAATAATGAAGAATTATAAATATATAGTACATAAAAATATTTATTCTTAGAGCAAAAAGACACAATACAGAGTACATACAGTTATTGAAATTAAACAACACTAATATTATAAATATGTTTTTAATGTTGACATTTTATTGGTAGAAAAACTCAAACATTTGGAGCAAAATGAGAAAATCTAAAATAAAACGACAAATCAGTCAAATAACTGATATTTCTTTACAAAACAACACAAAACATTTTTCATTTCTTAATCATGTCAAAATTATTAAAGTTTTATGCTAATAATAATAATTTAGATGTAGTGCAAAATTAATTCCTCCCTTTTAATGATCTTTAACAGGGGTCTCTAAAACTAAACTAAACTCTTTTTTTTCCAAACGCTTCATGCAGTCCACGTCTGTTCTGCATTTTGTCCAAGTAATTAGTCTCGCTGCAAAGTTCACACACAAAAAAAAAACACCCGTCTCAAAAGAATAGAAACTTAAAAACAGAACAATGGACAGAAATAATGGCTTTGATGTTTTTCTGTACCATGTTTTTTTTTTTTTTAATGAAAAGCTTTAAAAAAAAATTTAAAGTGCATCAAATACATTCAGCTACACACACAACAATGCTGTCATAATCGATTAGCATGCTTACAGGTTTATAATCACTGTTTTCTAGACTGTAGTTTCAGGCAATTATGCTACAAATTGCTTAGAAATTTGGATTTTCACAAGTGAAGCAGCGACACTGAACAAACCTGTGCTTAAACAAATCTGTATTTAAGGAGCTATGATGGAGTGAGTTTTTATTGTAAACATTTAATTAAATTGTTGAGAAAAAATACTTTTAATGAGTTAATTTTGCAACTGAAGCAAATAATAATAATTGCAAATAAGAACATTTTTATTATTTTTGTATTTTATTCACGTCTTTGTTTTTAAAACCTTTCTGAGATCAAGAAAGTAATTTTTACATGGATGATGTCACATTAATTTACCCAAAAAAACAAAACAAAAAAAACCTTCTAATTTGAACACAACTTTATTGCTCGCAAAGTTTGAAACAAACAATACCAGACAGTCAGGAGCCACACAACACACACACACACACATGCACTAAGGTAGCCAAGGTGATGTCCTGACCCCAAGGCTATGAGCGGAAAGCGACACACACCACTTATTAATGGTGTGTCTGTCCGTGTGTGTGTGTGTGTGTGAATCAGAGAGGCAGAGATCAAAGTATAATAGCTCGCCTGCTCCTGTCAGCCACATCCTCTTGTCAAACTCTCTGTTTCTCTGTTGTTCTGTCCGTCTCGGTCTGATCAGCACCTGACTATTAGAGGGCGGCAGGGTTAATAACAGGTTGCTGTGTGTGTGTAAACAGGTGACTGCACAAAGGAGACAGCATTTCCAAGGAAAAGTGCCAGTTTTTTTTTGTTTTGTTTTGTTTTTTTTCTTAGACCAGTTTGACCTGATGTCTAAATCTGTGTGTTTTGGCTTAATGGATTTCTATGAATATGCATGCAATAATGCATATCGGAAAATTTGCATGTGAGTTTAGAGCATATATATCCTTTCGTATGTTTTTTTTTTCTGTGAAGTTGTTCACCCTGGCTTCACATCCCAAGAACATAAATACCAAGTATTCTACTAATCTTAGAGTTTTTTTATTTATTTATTTTTTTGCCTTAAAATGGGTGTGAGCAAAGCGAGCGGACCAAAATACTTCAGAGCACAACCAGAGACATGGAACATGACACTTCTTAAAGTCTTCACAATGCTTTTCTGTAAAACTCAGGATATTTGGTAATTGATGATTGATTAAAAAGCTAAACCAAGTGGCTGCTGTTTGAGCATGAGGGAGGAAGCAAACACCTTCTGTGCAAATTAAACAAGGACTTTGATTTTTTTAGTCTCCGGAGGAAACAAAAGTTTAGATTAAAAAAATCTTATTATTATTAAAGAAAAATCTACTTTTTGTCACTGGTTTGGATTTGCTCCCAACTAAACAAAACTTCTCAAAATAGTCATAATGCAGGATATATAATATAATATTGAATGAGATTACAAATAGTTATTTTTTTAATGGAGCATATGCTTTCCTACAGAGAATGCTAGGCCATTTATTTGTTGTCTTAGTTGTTATATTGAATATCCTTCATTTAAAATGAGAGCAGAAAGCAGTTTCTTTTTAGAGATAAAAGAGAGCGAGAAGAGGAGGATGAAGTGAGAATGGTAGTGGGAGCAATTTCATCTGTTTTTTTTTTTTTTTAAAGAATGTCGCAATAGTCGAAAAGATAAAAAGGGACCGAAGACAACAGACTTTCAGTGTGTCATCTGAGTGAGTTTGCGTGTGTGTAGTGTGTGTGTACTTGTGGGTTGTGGAAGGGAGGGGGGGTGAGGCGAAGTGAATCCTTTGAATCATTACAAACTTCAAAGGCCGTCGCTCTCGTTAAAAAATGGACATGCAGCCCTCCGTCTTCTGAAACACAAGTGAGAAAGAGAACCGCAGAGAGGAGGAGAGTGTGTGTGTGTGTGTGTGTCTGTGTCACACTGCCAGGAATAGACAGAAATGCATGTAAACCTCTGTACGTCAGGGTGGTGAAGTCAAAGAAGCTCGACTCTATTCTCGCACAGTTGATCAGCTGTTACAGCTTCGATTAGCTGCTTGTCAGTGCGTTTTGCTCTATTAAAATTGTCAAACAAAACAAGTATCCATTAGGAACTAATGAAGACCAACGTCTCTGGCCTTTAGGCTTAGTTGTACATGTGTACTGTGTGTACTGTGTGTACTGTGTAGACCAGAGGTGGAGGAACAAACGTAGATCTAAGCACATCAATACCAATTTGTCCAGGATTTAGCATATTAGTCCCTTTTCTCCATCATTTCTCAGATTTCCCAGCTAACTTTCACTTCCTTCTCCAGATGAATCAATCATTCCCGCACTGAAAGTTTTCGCGTGCACCCTGACAGTATTCTGTCCCACGTCCCAGTCTGAGCTGTAACGTGTTTGTGGAGCTCGAGATGAGAAAAACACTCATGACTTCCTCCTTCATCACTAATCACTTTCGTCTGTTGATCTTCTTGATCTTCGTTCTGCTGTTTGATATACAGCAGAGCACAGTGGCCCCCTGAGATGCTTAAAAAGCTAAATGGGGTTAGTGTGTGTGCGCTCTGGTTTGTTCCCATTTGTGAGGACCGGCTTCAATTGGGACAGACTTTTTAGAAACCGATTGTGGATTAGGAATTAGTTTAAATCATAAAGTTTGTGGGAGGGAAGCTATTATTCTTTGGAATGTTAACACATTTTGCCTTAATTCACACAAGACTAAACTAAGACGTAGATGTTGCTTCATTGGAAATGTGTCAGTCAATGAGGGTCCTAATGAGGTGTAAATGTGATTAGGAGACTGTGGTTTTGCTGAATTAAAGGAGGACAGAGGGGGACAGGGAGGACTGAGGAGACGTGGAGGGCTGACTTTGTGGTCTGAGCTGATGGTAAAACTGAGTCTGTAGGAGAGAGGCTGGTTTCACGGAATCTGGTGGAAATCAGCCATCCGGTAAAGCTGTTTTGGATTTTATTGGAACAAACAGGGAAGTGTTTCCAGTTTGGCTCATAGATGTGAACTGTTGATAAAGACATTACTGGTCTTGCTAAACGCAAAACAATTCTGTTATTTAGGGGTGCCTGCAGTAAAAAAAGAACTATGCCAAGAATACAGGCCATATTGCAAAAACTATGTTTACATGCATGCTCACAGAGCTTAAAGTGTCTGTGACAATGAATTTGTTGTGATAAATACAAATGCATTTTTTGTAGTGCTGGGCACATTAAGAGGCTTAATGGTGAGAATTTCTTTTAACGCGCGCAGATCTTTGTTCACTGGGGTGGCTATGAAGACACACACACACACAAAGACAAACTCAATGGTCACGGCGGGGAGGCGGGATCTTAATCACTATTGGCTTTAAATGGCCTTTGTCGCCGGATACTCGTTTCAGACGAGTATTCGTTACGGATAATGCATTTTTCACGAGTATGAGTAGGAAACATATAAAATTTGTCAATATTCGTGCTCGTGCTGAGGGAAGATCCTCATTGGGTAAATGACTGTCTTCAAGAGCTGTGATTGGTCAGTCACACAGAGAGCCTGCCCCCACATCCGGTTTAGGCCCCACCCACTCCGAGTACAGATAGAGATACAGATCATTTAGATCACATGTGTCAAATACCGGCCCGCAGGCGATTCCTGTGCGGCCCGCCAGGGGGGTCCCCCCCCCCCAAAAAAAAATATATATATATTTTTTTTTTTACCCAACATGAAATTTGTTTCTTATATCAATAGTAAACTTTAAATTTATAAATAAATGCAGCAAAA
>JAUBOC010000048.1:4306644-4323026 GCA_032275365.1 Anablepsoides cearensis
TTAAAAATCAGACAAAATGATTTTCTCAATTTATTTTTCACATTTTGTCTCTCATAGTTGAGGTCTACCTATGATGTCAATTACAGGCCTCTCTCATGTTTTTAAGTGGGAGAACTTGCACAATTGGTGACTGACTAAATACTTATTTTCCCCACTGTAGCATAAATAAACTATCTTGTATTTTTTTTTTCTATTTACATTCTGTAATGATTACCTGTTAATCTGACATCATTGTTAAAACAGAACATATGTTTACAGTGATCTCAACAGATTAGTGAATAAAACAACTCCTGTCTTGTTTTCAAGCTTCCCCTTTTTCTTTCAGCATTAGTGGCGACTGTATCCTGATCGTCTCTCCGCCTCTGTCCAAACCTGTTCCTCTCCACCTTTCTTCCTCTCGTCCTCAAGGATGGAAGTCTAGTTTAGGTTTAAAGACATTTAATTTTCCTCGGCTGCATGTGGAACGTTTGTGCCACTGAGCGTATGTTTGAGCACGCCAAGTTTCCACAGAAACCTGTTTTGTTCCAAGTATTTGATAACCTGTTGATGTATTGTGGTAAGAGAAGGTCACTCACCTCCTGCCTCTCCTCCTCTTCTACCTCCTCTCTCCTTTCTTCTTCCCCTGCACACTTTTCTTTTCCTGCCTTTATTTTTTGCTTTCCCTCCATACTTCAATTCATATTGTTTTCTCTTTATGTCTTCTCCTTTATCATTTCATTTTCTTGACCTTTTCCAACCCCTTGCTTTTTTTCTCTGTATCTCTCTGTCACCATCATTACAGCTCTGATTACCTGTCATTATGGTTCATTAGGGACCAATCAATGTGGCGGCAGGCAGTGGAAGAAAGGGATGGCTCCTTAGGAGGGTGGAAGGTTACCTGTCAGCACACCTTTGCCCCTCCCCCCCAACAAGCACACATATTATTTCTCCCTTAAACTTTCATGTTTGATAAATTTCATGTCTGACATTATGTGACAAAACAAGTCTGTCTGATTGCACTTTTTTATTTCTATCAATGTTACATGTTCATTTATTTGCTTTGTTTTTATTTATTAAATAAATGTATTGTTTATATAATACAGATCTTTTTTTTAATCAATTTTCCCCAAAACTACGGTAACCAAAAGTGAAAGAAAATGTCAAATAAAAGTATAATTCCCAGGTATTGCATTGATTTATTTCCTGATACTCATATAACAGGAGAAAGTTGAGCATATTTAAATTTGGACATTTACCAGTTCTGTTAATCCACTCCTGACTGTTTTTGTCTCCTCAGGGTTGGGAGGAGAGCTGCGACGCGGCGGTCTCTCACCTCCTGCGGAGCTGTTTGTCGCGAAGCCCCAAGGATCAGGCCACATCTCTAGCCCATACAGGAAGCCCTGTGCTGGGGCTTCCTCAAGACACGGCACGCCTCAAGAAGCACATCACGCTGCTCTGTGATCGCATCGGTAAAGGAGGACGCCTCACCTTGGCCTCTGAGGCTAATGTCCAGGTCCCTGCTCAGATCCAGAACCTGGCTGCTCCTGGTGAGTTGGGGAAGGGAAGATGGATCATGAACAGATGAAGCAGTGGTAGACAGACATTTAGAAGAAGGTTTTTGTTTTTTTGACTTTATGCGGTAATCAACATTTACTGAACATCTGTATTTCATCCCGTCACGAGGAAAAGTTATAAAAAACATTTTGCCGAACATTTGTTGCAGGAAATTTTACAGAGCATGTTTTTAATTGCAAACTTCAAATAATACGCTTTTTTATGTGATCAGAAACAGTACTGAACATCTGTGTCAGATGTTAAGTACTTTAGCATCACATTGTCATAAAGTTTATGCTGCAGTTTAGCAACTTTGTGTTGCACTTAATTTAAAATATGAGGTTAATTTAATTGAAAAGCTACTATAACATACAAAACTTATGCGGCTCAGAAAAGAAAATGTGCCAAAAAAAGTGATTTAACAATAATGTATATTTACACGTATATTTTTTCATGGATTTTTTTTCTCTTAAAATTTGTAGATTTAGAAAAATGATGCTGTTTGTGTGTAGGAGAGAAGTGAGCATTTGTTTTTTTTTGATCAGGCAGTTTCCACTTATTGGTCTGTTGCCAAAATGCAGAGACAAATACACACACACACACATATGTTTATTTTTCTATCCTCATGGGGACTTTGCATTGACTTCCATTTCTATAGACTAACCCTGACCCCTTACCCTAAAAGTAACCTCACAGGTACATACCTGAGCCAAAACTGAACCATCAGTCGAACCCCTGACCCATCATTAGAATGTCCCCCAATGGGGGCCGGGCTTTTGTCCCCATTAGGAGCGGTGGGTCCTCACCAGGCTGTGTGTACCTGAGAAATGGTCAAAAATCGTCCCCACTAGGTAGTAAAAACGTGTACATATACACACACAGGGCGCTGTAGTAAACAGCCTTTTCAAATGTTGCTTTTTTACTTGCCTGTAAACATACATCTTTTGTTTACTTTACCAGCAACACTTACGGAAGCAGTTTCCTGTCGTCAAAACCACAGAGACACACACATCTCTTACACAGACACACATCTCACACACACACACACACACTGAAGAACCACACGTCAAGTTCCACTTCATTGGTAGGAAGTGTTTGTGTCTGTGTTAATGTGCTTCTGTTAGTTTCCTGCACATAAAACTCCTCCAGCTCCAGTCCAAATCGGAACATGCTCAGAGAACGTTGTTACTGCCACGTTTTAAAATGGACTGACTGCAGCTGGATACAGCTTTTGTGAAGTGCACTGATAAACAGTAAAGATCCAAAGTGGCTCTAACACACACACACACTCATGGACATCAGGACTCTTAATAGTTAAGCACACCTCCCCTCCTCTCCTCAGAAAGCTGCGTGTTCCAAAGAAGAGTTTTTTTTCTTAGAGGTTTTCCTCCTCTCTGCTAATGAAGTCAGGAGACTTGTATTATGTCCACAGTCCATTTGCAGAAAATATACACACACAGACACACACGTCTTCCTCTCTACATCCTCTGATAGTGCATAATGTGTGTTCCAGTTATTTTCGGTTTCCCACTGGTAGCTGTGGTTTGAGGCTTGAATCTATTTTGGAATTAAAAAGAGGGGAGATGTTCTGCTTTCACATGCATGAGTGTGCGTGCATATGCATGTACTATACATTAGTATGTGTCAGTGTAGTTCAGGGGACACAGAACATAGGAAAATACATGTAGTACGTTTAAGTGTAGGTCATGCTTAGTGTGTAATTCTGACCAGCTGTGTGTATTCTCTTTCTGTGGTGTTTCCAAATTGAAGAGTTCTGCTTATATATAAAACAGCAGTGATCTATTTTAGGAGGGGAATCCACCATTATCTGAGCCTCATAAGTTTTGTATGTTTTAGTAATTTTACATTAATGTACATTAGCTTCTAGATAATTTGGCCCTATAGTTTCCGTTTATCTGGCAAATGCAATTTGTGCGTTTGAGTGTTCCTCAGCAGTTCTGTTTTAGTTTCTGCAAACGATGGGAGATCAGTGCTCCACACGTTCAGACTTTTTCAGCTCTTTTTAAAAACTGTGTGGGTGTGTGTGTAAGCGCAGAAGACATGTGTGCATTGAGGAGGGACTGAAAAAGCGTAAAGCCCACAGCCAAATTGCCGGTAACCACAGCAGCACAGTGTCACCCCCATCTTCAAACCGCAGCCCAGAATAAAGCTGGAATGCGCTGGAGTCTCCACATTTCAGACCGAGCCTGGGCCGTCTATTGGAAGCAGTTTCACCCTCAACCAGGGTGTTCGGGGTTGCTCCGAAACTGTCCCAAAGTGGCCCCAAATTGTCACGCACTGGTTTAAATGACCTGTAATGTTCCAAACTGTCACAAAATGGCTTCTGTTTTAACTTTAAACTGGGACGTAGCTTTATGTTACACTCGCCGCTCTGCAGAGCACTTTAAACAATGTACCTTTTCAGCTTTTGAAACGCACTGAAAATTAAGACCAGAATGTTATAGATGTTATTTTTGAGTTGAAAACATTTGTGCTTTTTCATCTTCTCCTATTACTACCACACTTTAATTTAATTAGTATCATTTTAATGTTATTATTATATATATTTAGATATATTTTTAGATTTTGACATGTTCTAGGATGTTTGAAACCATCCAATTCAAATGTTTGTTTTGGCTTTTAGGTTTAAATTTTCTGTCATATGTCAACTTTGTTGCCCTCATGAATAGCTGGTCAAATAAGCAATATTCACAAAAAGCCTCAACTAGGACTACCCCTTCTGATGGCAAACTTTATATCACGGTGCTGTTCCTGTGTGCAGTTAAACAACTAAAAGTCACTGAAAACAAATTAACTTTACAGAAACATCACTTCTGTTAGAACTGTGATACTCTGAGTGAATTAAGGGTCAACATGAATTTCAACTGAGTCTCAACCATAGACATATGTTTAGTATACAGTTCATGTAGGACAGGGCTATTCAAGTGGTGGCCCACGGGCCACAGCCAGCCTGCGGGTGACTTCGTCCTTTTTTTTTTTTTTAATTATTATTTGTAACCAATTGTAAATTTAGAATTTATGTTTCAATGCTACAAAATAAATTAAAAAAGGAAAAGATATCTGTTCTGTTACATGCTGCAGTGTTTCACCTAACATTACTGCCCGCCCCCGGGGGGCCCGGCCTGTAGGCTTTAAGTAACCCTGGCCCCCAGTGAGATTTAGTTGAATAGCCCTGATGTAGGATAAATGCTGGATTTTCTACTTCATCCATCCTGTAGATAGAGTCAGGAACATGTTCCTTTATACAAAGCTAATGTTGGTTCAACTCAGTTACGTTTGAAGGATTTTATCCCTTAAAGTTAAAAGTTAGTTTTTTTTATTTTGCCATTAGGTATGTATTCCTTCAGTTTTATTATTTCATGTTTTATAAATGAGACATTTGAATTGGTGGCTTCTTCTCCATCAAAGAAGCTGTAGAACTACACCAAAAACTGCTTATTATTCAGTAAATGAACTCACTAATTTAATATGAAAAGGCCTCAAATTACACAGAGACAATATGTTCATCAGTGTTTATCATTATTGAACGATTTCAGTAGCTGCGTTTCCATTGACCATGAAAATGCGCAAATTAGAATTTTGAAAATAAATTTACTTAATGGAAACACGTCAATTTAAAAAAAAAAACCTCAGTTTTTCGACAAAATGGGTTTGCGCAAGGATGAGGTGGTTTTTCAGCCGTATCAAAATTGGTGTATTTCGCAAAACTGCATTGGAAACACTTTTTTTTTCGCATCACGGGAGTCACGTGATCAAGAACCGGCTGTTTCTACTGGTGAAAAGAAGATGAAGAGAAAAAGACAACAGGAAGTAATAGTAAAATAGCCGAAGTTGTAAAAAAAGTAGTAAACGCACCGACTACAATTTCCCAAAAACACCACATATATATCCGCTCCCAAGTATAAGAGGCTTGTCGCTCGAAAGCCATGATAAGACGCCGACGTCTCCTTTGATCACTAGTGTTGTGGTAGCAACATGCTTGATTGTTTACATCACCACGTGAATATCGCGAGAACAAGCGTATTCACGCGTGAATTCAATAGCATTTCTTTCAACACTGCAATTGCGAAACTGTGTTTTTTCAACATTAAAAAAACATCGACAAAGTTTTGCGCACATTTGTAGGGAAATGCAGCTACTGTCTTCATGTGTAGAAAAAAAACAATATAACAATAACATGCATTAGATAAAAAATAACATCAGATCGTCACAGCACAGTATAACATAAGTACAACTAGTAATAATAACCCTTAATAAAACATGTGATACTAGCTCTGTTTTAAATTACTGCATTTACTGTCATTACAACCTCTCGCCATAATTAAAGTGTCTAAAACTGATTATCTGTCCAGTAAGTGAAATATAGACCTCAACATCGCCAAAAGAAACAGCCTGACTCTGACCAGGCAATAATCTGCTGACCATTTACAAAAAAAGAGATGGAGAAAAAGGAATGTGTGAGAGGTTAGCGTCAGGAGATGGTGTGTGTGAGGCGGGATTATTGTTTCAGAGTAAACCGCTCCAGAGGTGAACAATTTCCTTACCTGATGTTGACGTTAAAAACGGTGGTTAAAACATACATCCACGCTCACCGTGAAATCATAGGACAGTGTTAAAAAATAAATAAAAATACTGGCCTTGGAAAAACACCTGCCCAATTAGGAGTGAGGCATATCCCATTTCAAACAACTGTGATTGAGCAAAGCTGTGTGTGCATGCGTGTGTGAAGCAACAGGCTGTTCTCTCACCAAAGAGAACAAGATTGGCTTTAAAAAGGCCAGGATAAATATTAGAGGGGGCTTAGGATAATCTGAACTCACACAAATGTTGCTGTAGCGTGTGTGTGTGTGTGTGTGTGTGTGTGTGTGTGTGTGTGTGTGTGTGTCTGTGTGTGTGTTGGGGCGGTGGAGACACACACACATTCTCAGACACCTTAAGGTAGACTCGATGGCAGACGCATGGACATTCGCTGTCTCGTACAGATACAGCACACACATAAAGACACAAGTGTGAAGTAAGATTTAAACAGAAAAACACCATGGAACTGTGAAATCCTCAGGGAGCAGAGGAAATGAGAGAAAGCGTGAAAGTGAGAGGGAAAAAAGGATGGATCAAGGATGTGAAGAGCAAAAAGCAGAACAAAAGCAGAAAACAATGATGGAGAAGAGAAAATCGAAAAATAAGGATGGAGAGCCTGGCGGGAAAGAAACTAAGTACAACTAGAATAGAACACAAATAGACAAAAGTTACCAAAGATGTGATAAAGAGCAGATGGAGACAGAAAAAACATGTTGGAAGAGGAGACAAAGAGAGGAGGGGAGGTGGAGACGGACAGGAGGGGGGGGACGGAGAGAGACAAGGCGTCCAATTCATCAACCTCAGGAGCTCCCTAAATCCAGACTGATCCGTGGGATCTGAGAGGGATTTCATCACACACCATCACAAGCTCACACATTCAGCTTTACAAACCACATGTTTGACGTGTTCTGTACTGCTCTTCTTCTGAAACATCCTGCAAAAGTTTTACCTTTGGGCCGTTTATTTTATTGTAAATGCACACATTAGCTAAATGCCCCGTAGATTCAGAAGCAGACAAGTGTGACGTAGATGTTTGAATTTGAGAAACACTGATGTGATGCAAAAAACTAAATGTCCATTAGAGTTTTAAGTAATTATATATAAAGTTGTGTTTTTTTTTCTTTAAATACATTTTTACTTTAGTTGCAAACCTGAGGTGAGCTGTTCAACATGATGAGACCAAGTAATTAGAGAATTTATGCAACTGGAATTTTTTTCTACTAACTTAAGAGAGTCGTGTCAATTAAAAAGATATTTTATGTCAAATGCAGCCGTGGCACTAAATTTCACTGTTGACACATTTTTAAAAAGCAATTAAAGTAATTGTTGTCTGCGTTAAAATTGATTACATTACTTCACAGTGATCCATTAAAAAAAAGACATGAAAAAGTCGTGAAAGCTCCTTAAATGTGTGAGACGTGTACGACGTGTACCTATAATTAAAGTAAATTAGTTTCTTTTTTAGTTTTTGGAAACATGATGTTTCCAACCTACTGATTTTTGCAGCTCAAAGGATAAAACTTAAACTGAAAATATGTCTGAAATGATCACCTTAGTTTCACAATATATCCAAAAACTACAAAAGAGTTTGTTTTTCTTTGCACGCTTGTTGGCGTGACTTGTAGAGATATTGGGAAACTCTACTTGGTGGTAAACATTGAACGTGCCTTACTCAGAATTTCCAGCAACAAACTATTTCTTTGATTTCTACTTTTTACATGAAATTGACTAACTGCTTTTCTGTTGTCACAGTAAAAACATTTTATAAAAATAGAAAAAAAAAAGAAAATGCTCATGTACGTTTTATTAGTGTCAAATATGGATTCAATCTACCTTTCCTCCAGGAGGTGTTGAGCCAATACCAGAGGTGACTGGTGATGGGGAGATGGAACCCCCAGAAGAAATGACCAAATTTATCAAGAAGAAACAGCCGTCTAAGAAAGTCAAGAAAGGTAGGAGCATGTGTTTTTGTGTAACGTATCTTTCAGCCTTTTTATATAGAACTATGCTGTCATCTTTTCTCCTCCTTTTCTTTGCTTCTCCATCTGTGATTTATCACATCTTCAACCAGACCACATCAAAACATCATCCACGTTTCACATCCACATCATCGCTCCCATCTTGACATGAAATTTTGACCAGAGCCCCCCGACACTGATATCTATTCACAATCTGTCACTCTGTGATCACCCACATCATTTTACTTTTCTCTCTTCTGTTATACTGTTTTGATTGTCATTAGTTCTTGGTCTGCAGAATTTACATTCTTTTTTTTATCAAGTAAGCAGTAGCACACACACACACACACACACACTCTCAGCCTGCTGTCAAAAAAAAAAACTTCTGGTTTGCATTGAGAATAAATCCGCGTTTTATGATAGTTTGTCTTTTCTTAACAAGATCATATATTCTCTTTGATGGGCTCTACTTTTGTTAGTGGCCGGTCAGTTCATGTGTGTTGGAGTGCATTTGTGTGTACATGTGTGGTTAATCCACCCAGGCGTCACTGCTAATGAGAACAGGAGGAGTAGGATATACAGAGGAGGCGACACTAAGATCATTGGTTACACACTAATGCACAAATAATGTCGGCACATATTTTTACCAATGAATGTGTCTTTGTTTAGTGTCTTAAAGAATAACTTCTCTGATTCTTTTTTTTCTTTGCAATGCTTTAACTTGCAGCGCTCTCACTCTTTTATTCATAAACGTAGGGCTTGGGTCTCTGCAGCTCTGGGGCCACATAGAGCTCTTTGGTCCTTCTGCAGCAGCTCTTTGTGGCTTTGACCAAAACTAGCATGAAAGTATTGTTTAAATTAATAACAATCATGAAAGGAAAACAATAAAAAAAAAACATTCTGACAACACCAAGAATTAAAAAATAGCTTAGAATAAAAATTAAATGAAGGTTTCTGTCTTTATGAGGGAAAACTTATCATGTAGTGGTTGTTTTTTATTCTTCCTAGTTTTTTTAATCTGTCCTATAAACAGTTTGTGTGTAATAATTCAGGGTTCCTGCCACATATTCTTAAAAAGTCTTAAAAGTCATTGAATTCATCAATCCAAAAATAAGGCCTTAATTATTGTTAATAAGGCCTTAAAATGCCTCAAGAATCAGAATCACCTTTATTGTCATTATAATTTCCATTACAATAAAATTGGATTTGCTGATCCAAGGTACTTTGTATTGTAGATGAGATAAAGTAAAATCTAAAAAAAAAAAATAGAAACAATAAAATAAAGTAAAAGTTAAATATAATAAGACAAAATGTACACTATACAAAAGATAAAATAATTTCTATAAAAATGAAGAATAAGTAAATTTTTACTAAATTTTTTTCTTAGTTATTTAATAATATTGCACATGAGAAATATTACAAAAATATTGCACTTGAGATGTATTTCACACATTTGATATTGCACATGGGGCTGAAATTAAATGTTTTGTTTGCTGTTATTTTCTATTGTTCAGTGCTTTCAGTCTTTCAGGGGTCTTAAAAATGTTAACACATTGTAAGTTATGATGATTGATTGTAATTTGTCTCAAACATTAAAATAATTTATGAATTTATTTATTTAAACATTTATTTATTATTTGAAATAATTTAACGAATGCTTCTCACAGCTAGTTGTTCAGTCTTAAAATTCGGGTAAATTTGGGTAAAATTGAGGTTAACTCTTTGTTTTTTTTATTTGTGTTTATTGTAAAGTTGGTCTTGAATTTAATTTGAAGTGGCATTAAAGGGGTCTTAAAAACATCTTAAATGTAGCTTTCCTCAAGCAGGTAGGAACTCTTTAATTCATCTGATATATAGGCAATGGTCCTGTGTCAATAAGTGAATTAATGATTTTAGAAATAAATTATTAAATGTTTATCACAATGAATAGAATGGCTGCATCACAGCACATTGCATTCTGGGTAGGGTTGATATGAAATATTTTTTGTGCAATGAAGTTAAATGGACAAATAAATGCAAAGGTATAGGACTGAGAACTTCAGAAGCTACACATTTATTTATCCTATATGTACAATGTACAGATGGATCAGCAGAAGATTTAAATGTTCAAGCTGGGTAACTGAGCCAACACAATCATAAGCTGAAAAGTGCAGACAAACCTGCCTGGCAGTCTGTCTTGCACCTGTCTGCATGTGTGCATCTATTTTCAAAGTGTAGCTCAGCTTGGCTACATAAAGTAATGTGGACATATGCTATTTATATAATTTAGATAGATAAACAGGCGGTTGTTGATAGAGATTGATGCTGCTCTGAGATCAGTGTTTCTGTTCGGCTTGATGTAAGAAGGTCTTGAAAGCTGTGATTAATGACTGCGATTGTGTCTCGGTGAATAAATGAACAAAGAGCAGCGTGTTTAACACTAAACTTACAAATTAAAGACAAAAGCAATTAAACAAAATGTGCATCAATTTGTCCTCTTAGATTTTTTAATGAACAATCTATCATAGTAGCAACACATGACATGAAAGCTGGGAAATGTTTTATTATTTCTGTGATTTGCCGTTCCCTGTTTCTTCATTAGAACTCTGCTGCCAGTCTGCAGCTTACTCAGAGGAAACTATAAGACTTTTAGATTGTGTTTAGTGCTGCATTAAGCTCAGTCCAAATGCATTATTAACTCTGCAAAGGAAAAGTGCAAACAGTATATGCACAAAGTGTGAATATTTGAGCTTTATTGTTTATGACAAACCAAGGCTCAGTATGAAACCAGTGATGTTTCTTTTCTGTGGCTAACACATACATGCACACATTGATATATGCCATTGCTGCCATACATGATTAAAAACTAAAAAAAGGAAAATTATCTCTAATTAAAATTGTTTGTCGTAGCAACCTCCAGATCAACCCTGTGGTTTGCACTTAAAAGAAGTGGAGGAAGGAGGGAAAGGGGAATTGATTTGGTGACTGAGGGAAGCGAGGCGGATACCATCATGTTTAAACTTGTATCACAGTCGCCACTCCTCCTCCCCTTCATCTGAGGAAGAGACAGAAAAAATTAAAGAGAATAAATAAAAACGTCAGCTTCTACAAATGTATGTGGTTGATTATTAATCCTTGTAGTGAAAGTCTCTTTTGACACTGGTGTTTGCTAGCTTTGCTTAAAGAAACTTCAGTATAAAGGATGTGGCTTTTTAGGACAGAACTCCCTGCTGTTTACTGCTAATCACCATAGTTACACTGATAAATTTAAAGTAAACTACAACAAGCTCAAAGCATCTTATACAGTGCAGTCAATCTCTGCATATGGTTTAAATCTGCTCCAGCTGGCAGTCTGCAGGATTTTTTGTCTGATAGTGGCAAAGTGCCAGAAAAGCCTTTAGCTCAACTGGCCAGCTTACAGCTCCCATTAAACCAAAGAACACAGTGGCAGAGAACAGATTAGTTCAAAGCTCATATTTTTACACACACACCTTCCGCCTACCTGTCTATGACTTAAAAGTAATTAGGCGTCGTGCCAAATCCTGCAGACGCAGACCTTTTCGTTGAAGTACACGGCAACCGGAAAGCACTTTTGATTGACTTTTAAGGCATCAAAAGACGTTTGAACGAGGGACACGAGGCGAGAAGCGTGGAACACACTCCTTCTCTTTCCTCTTCTTGAAAAGCAAGGTTAAAAGAGAGATGAAAGGGGAGAAGAGAGAGTGTCTCCCTTCTGTTTCCTGGTGCTGCATCCCTTTTTGTTGTTCTGCTCCTCCCCCTGAAGCCCACCTGGGATCACAGACATGATCCAGACCACAGATGCACAAATACAGCCAGATGCAGGCAGGGATGCATGTGCCATCAAATCTACAGGATTTACTCTCAGACTTATATTATATATTAATATAGGGTAATTTAAACAGATACCAATTTCTATGGTGTATTTTTTTTCTTTTTCTTTTTTATTGGTTCCTGCGATTTTGAGTTTTGACTCATAAGTGACTTTGATCTGCTCCCTTGATGTTGTCTTTGAGTCTGTAAAGAGCTCATCAAAGTCGGCCTTAGTCAGTTTTCTCTTTGGAACACTCCCAAACATCCAGTGGAGATTTATGTTAACAGCAGACTGCAACTAGTTCTCTAATATGATCTAGAAATCCTGCACCTCATACTTTGTGCTATCAAACATCCCTTTCACAGTAATCTGTGGTCTTTCTTGTTCATTGCTAAAAACCACTCAGGCACATTAGTGTTGCACCTCTGTCGTGTTGGCAGTTACCATTAGCTACTTGCCTTCACCCATTGATCATGTTCTTTATGCATTAGCATGAACTTATAGTTTATGGACTAAGTGGTGAATCCAGATAAAAGCTGTTATCAATTAATGTTTTGATGTAACCATCTGATAGAAGACAAATAAAGACAGCAGATGAGTCAGCCTTTGAGATGAGCAGTGTTTTTAAAAAATTAATCCAGTGACCCTACAGGAACTTTATCTATTAGCATTTTGACAACACAGAACTAAGTGCATGTGTCCACACGGTGCTTTTTTCTGACAGTAAAGCACCACCAGGTTTCTGTGTGGGCTTTTATTTTACAAAGCAATCTAACAAAGCAAGTTTTTTTTGTTTTTGTTTTTTGACTATAGCCCAGTCTACACTACTCTGGTTATGTTTTAAACTTGGCAATAAAACAATAACAATATAGATCGGGATAGACATGATTAATATCAACAGAAAATACATCTGCTAGAATGTTCATAATTACACTACATATGTTTACATGGACGTAAGTAATCAGATTAAAAGGCCAATAGGAATAAAAACGCATTATGTAAACACCCCATTCGGATTATTCTGACCCGATTCAGCGTGATCCGAATGAATTTGTAATTGGAATGAGAGGGGTGGTTTATGCTGATTGATAATCCGAACAGTGTGCATGTAAACACTTAATCTGATCATCTTATTCTGATTGTGAAAACTGACCTGACTTCACATGTCTTCTGACTTTCATCCACCGGTTTCTGCTCTTTTGTGGAGGGAGGGACAGCAGTGCTGCAGTTTCCAGAAGCACGGAACTTTTCCTCTAGTTTTCTTATTCAATAAAGAAGGAAGACAAACAGCCTGTGCCGCTTCGCAAAAAAAAAAGCCTGCCCGTCACCTGCAGCTGAACCAGAGAGTGCAGTAACATTTCCACTGTTATTAAAACCTGTCACAGTTCCATTCTGAGCGCTCAAAAACTGTTTATGTTCATGACGAAAGTAGAACTTTTTTCTGTTTTATTTTATTTATTTATTTTTTGGGGGGGGAAAGTTAGCAACTGCACAGGTCAGTGCTTCTATTCTGAATAAAAGCCTCATCATGATCGGATTGTGTGCATGTAAACGATACATCCTGATTATGTAATCCAAATACATTTCAATCGATAAAAGAAGAAAAGTCACATCACCAGTTTGGCTGGATTAATCAGCTTTTTTACCCTCCTGGTCCTTATTTCAAATAGATAAAACAAAAAACTAATAATTATTAATATTGAGGGATATGAAATGCTTATATCGTTATACATATTTCAGCCATATTACTCAGCCCTAAACTGAAATATTTTTTACGGAGAAGGAACATTCATAGCTTGGCTATATATTTTGCCTTAAATACAACTTTTGAAATTTTCCCTTTGATAATAATCATAAATCAGCTTAAACCTACTTTAAATGTTACATCAGCTAACTTAACCATTAATGGAAATGTGTAAGTAGCATTGGCTCGTGACTTTTAAATGAAATTTTAACTGTGTAAAAGTTTTTAATATCATCTCATAGAGGGCAAAAGCAGTATGTTGTTGTTAAATACTGCAATAATGACAATATTCAGTTCTGTGCTCACTGCGTTATCTGAATTCTGAATATGTCAGTGAGTTTAGTGCTGCAACATGTACACGTCTGAAAAAGAGCACCAATGTTATTATTATTATTTTATTTTTTAAACTGAACTGGATAATCGATATCGCAACACGAAAAAAGAAAATCTGAATCCGGTTAAGCTTGTTTGGAACTTGGTTTGAAGGGTTTTTGCCACTGAGCTCCCTGATGATTTCAGAAGATGCTCCACCCTAACAATTGCATGGTAACACTAAATTATAGCAATAATTACACAAATGTGTCATGGAAATAGTCATAAATTATATGGTAATAGATAACAGCAGAACTGCAGTTTGCCCGCAAGCAGTTGCGTGTCTGTTGGTGTCTGTTTTCAGGAAGTTTGTTTTTAAAAGTCATAAAGTTGACCTATATAACATACAGTCACATCTTCAAATCTGTTCACTTCATCCTTTATTTCCAGAAACATTGTGTGTTCAGGTAATGAAACTTGTAGTAATTCAAAATGAGCTTCTGGAAGTTCAGGGAGCCTTGTACTAACATGGCTGAACGACACAGTCCTGCTGTGTCAGTCGGTGAGATTACAGTAGCACGGTGAACAGAGCTATCAGTTTACCGACGCACACTGTGGCTGCTGTTCACATCCAGCATGTGCACGCACATCACGCTCAGCCGGCAGGTTTCCTCATCTCGAACAGGATCCTGCAGGGCTGTGGCCAGTTTGTGACCCATGAATCTTTCCTCTGGTTGTGTGTGTGTGGTTGTTAATGGATGGGACAGATAGAGGTCCCTCTATTTAAAACCTACCCCCCGTGAATAAAACCACAGACAGAAAATGAGCCCTTGTTTAGCCATCCACCAACTTCCACTCAAGTCCACACAAAGTTTAAGTGTCCTTGCAGATGGAAAGCATGGCGATGAAACTATGGTTGAATGCTAAAGGTTTGTGCATGTAATTTTTTTAGGGTGTTTTAAGTCAGTAAACATGGGTGTGAACATTACAGAAGGTAAATGTCACTTTTAGGCCTAAATTGTCGATGTGCAAAATTATAAACATACAACTGACAGCTTTATGAGCAATTCTGTAACACTGACCATTCGTCCATGCATTCAGTCTGTAGATAGGTGATGTTATTGAGTGGTACAGTTAAAATCACATTTAAATGACCATCAACATTTTTATGACATAACTTTTATGTGAAAATATAATCAGTGTTTGCAAACACAATATGCTTGGGCAAATAGTTTTTTTTTTTTCATATTCAATACAAATGATAAAAATAAAAGATTTATAATTTAAATACACACCTCAGCAGGACATTGCAATATGGAAAAATCAGTGCCTATGTATTTAGTTGAAGTTGCACGATGGAGTGCTGAAACAGGTTTTATTTTTACCTAATCAGGGGGTTACATGACATTTAAATTGGTGTGGTGTATTCACTAAATTATAGCTGGTTTCGAGACACTCATACTCCCAGTCAAACATCTCAAATGTGTTTTTTTAAATTCCTCTTTTCTTCCTTTTCTCATGGATAGAAATTTAGATTGCATTTGAATGACATGGAAGATTGACACATCACTAGCTGTGTTACATTAACATTTTTATGTGCATTTTGAAGTATCACACTAGAAAAGTTGAGTGGAAACGGCATAGTTCGAAAAAACGTCATCTATTTCGTAAAAAGGTTTTTACGCTCGCTTGATGTGGTTTTTGGATTTTTCTAAATAAAAAAAAAGATAATAAGAGAAGGAGATGTTCTGAGGTAGCGAACATTTACCTCACAGGCTTGATCAGCTGTTCTCGCTGGCTTAGACCCTCCTCCTGCTGTCCGTGTCTTCTCAGATATGCTTTTCCTTTTTGCAACACTTTAAAAGTTCACTCAAAATTTAAATTAAAATTGGATGGAAACATGGCTATTGGTTTGTCAATTACCTATATTTCAAGTCTTCATCAACTAAAGCTTTGTGGTATCGAGCCTCAAGTTATCACTAGCCAAGTGCTCATCAGAAGTGTTCAGATTTTTACACATTTTTCATCAGCTGTGATCCTGGAACATCTGACCAGCTAATCAATGATGGTACTGTAGTCTGTAAATGAAAAATGTTTTAGACAAATATTAAGTTGTGTTTTAAAGACAGCAACAAAGGCTGTTCTAACATATTCTTGCTTTAAAAAACTGTTATATGTATTTTTATTTATTATGTTTTCTGCAAATCTTTTCCACTAAATACGGTCTATAATGTGTTTTAATAGATCTGGTCATCTAAATAATATTTCTGGTTATAACGTTTCTCACTTAATAACTTGACAAGAAGATCAAATAAGGAATCTTAGTTTAAAAAAATAATATATATATTATACACTCACCGGCCACTTTATTAGGTACACCATGCTAGTAACGGGTTGGACCCACTTTTGCCTTCAGAACTGCCTC
>JAUBOC010000048.1:4352843-4364944 GCA_032275365.1 Anablepsoides cearensis
AACATGGACAATTATCTATGGAGACTAATCAGTGCCAATCACATTCATACACTGATGGGACACACATCAGAGGCATCTGGGTTAAGTATCTTGCCCAAAGACACAACAACTGGACAGCTGGACGGGGGATCGAACCGGCGACCTTCAGGTTCCAGGACGACTCCCTCTGCCACAGCCGCCCCTGTGGAATGGAAAAGCACCTGAACTGACCCGTTCCGACACTGACCGTACCAACACTACACCAAGTGGCACTAGTGGAAAAGGGGCATAAAACTGTTTTGGACCCAAAATACATTGGGGGTGGTAAGTGGTGGTCAGTTTTTATGCAAAGTTTACCGTTTTTAGCTTTATATAATGATACAATATTATTCCCTCTTCAAAAATGTACCCAGAGTCTTGCTTTGACAAATTCATTTTTTGGCATCCTTTTTTTTTTTTTAGAAGGTGACCTATAATGGTCAAAGATTTTCTCTTACTAGTTATTTTTTCTCCCCAATGTGGGCCCAACTACTACATTGGTTTTACAGCATCTGGTATTTCCAGGTGGTCTCCCATCCAAGTACTAACCAGGTCCAACCCGACTTCGTTTCTGAGATGAGACAAGATCTGGTGTGTTCAGGGTGGTATGGCCGACTCATACATGCATGTTGGAGAAATACTTAAATCTCCTATGGTAGCCATGTTGAGCTGCCTAAACACAATGCTGGTACAAATCACTGCCTATTTGTACAAAGCTCCTCCCTGGAGCTCAGTCTGCAGCCATCTCCCGCCCCACAGTGCACCCCTCCTCCGAAACATTGTTGTGAAGATGTGCTGAAGTGGGAGTGTCGGAAACGGTAGGAGGTTCTTATAGAGACAGAGGCCAATTTCAAGGTGTTTAAATAGGCTATGATGCAAAGTCAAATATATTTTTGATACAAATATTCACAACTGAAGGTAACATAGTTACTTAATTGTAGTATAGAATTGATCTATGTGAACTACGTGCCTGGAAAATACATAATCCTACAAGACCAATATTGAATATAAATCCAATTTAGTTTTTGTTTTTATTATTTTAGACTTGGACACCATGAAGCTTATTAAATTAATCTTTGCAGCATTAGAATTGAAATGTCCTGACTTGACTTTAAGTGTCTTAAAGTCGGGTGTTGTGTGTGTTTGAGTGTGTCTGGATGGTTATGTTGCTATGGTAGAGGAGTGTTAAAACACTTTCCAGGGATGGACTGTTGTGTCTCAGTGCAGAACAACAAGCAGACCACAACAGAAGCCAACTGAACACACACACACACACACAAACTACATTTAGCATCCTACATTTAGGCTGCAGAGCGTGTGTGTGTTCACGTGTGCAAATTATCACCCTACAGACCCCGTGGAGATAAGACTGTGCACATTTTCATTTAGGAAATGTTTTTACAGTTAAGTGAGTAAAATTTTCAGTTTTCGTGTGTGTGTGTAACTCGCACAGTGTTGTAAATGTTCCCTCTGATGTGGCTGGGTGTATTTAAACAGAGCACAGAGTGCAGAGGAAGTCGACAGAGGCGTGTGTGTGTGTGTGTGTGTATTTGTGCTCGTTTTGTCTGTATCAATGTGTGTTTGAGCAACAATTTTATGTCACTACCAGGCCTAGAAACGTTCAAGTCCCTCTTCGGTCAGGCCTCTGTTCTTTTGACTGGCCGCCGTATATTTTTCTGTACATTATGTGTGTGTTGGTATGTGTGTGTGTCTGCATGTTGGTTAGTAGCAGGGCGTAGCTGAGTGGAGAAAAAATATCTTGGCCAACCACGGGAATGAACCCACCCACTATACCACACCCAGAGAGACAGAGCAAGCAGTGGTCTGAGCCTCTATCTATCTTTAAATCTTTGTCTCTTGTTGCTTTTCACAATTTTATTGTCTTGTTTGAAAACATTATTTAGTGCTTTACTCTGTTTTTTTCTCTGGATAAACTTCCATTATTTTTTTTCCCCCGTTTCAAATAATTTTTATTTAATTTCACAGATTGTTTTGGGGGTGGACGAACACCAGATTTTTTTATTACATGAATTCATTATGTTCTAGTGTTCAACATTCTTTGTTTTATTGTTGAAGCTTTGGCCCCAGAAATGTCAGTTTTACTAGCTGAATGATTCATAAATGACCAGACGTTTGCCTGTTAGTAAAGGCTCAAAACAAATTTGTACAAGATGTGATCTGGCGGCAGGACAGAGCAGTGGTCAGAACGCCGCAAACACCACACCTTTTATGTTCTTCTTGTGCGTTTGTGTGTTTTCTCTACATGTTCTGGTTTCCTCTAATAGTCCACAAACAAGCATGTTAGCAACTGATAACTGTAAATTGTCATTTTAGGTGTGATATGTGTCTCATTTAGTGCTGTCCAAAATGATTATTTTTTCTCTTGATTAATCTTACGATTATTTTTACGATTATTCGATTAGTCTAATGACTAATTTTATTGATTCATTAACGATGAGTTTTTGTTGGTCGATTACTATAAAGACTAATTTATGAAAAATAAATATCAAAATCTTTTCTAATTGAAATTCCTTTATTTATTTAGTCTGTTGTCAGGTAGCCATGATACCAGAGTCTGTCTATATCATGTCTTGTGACGTTCACGGCCTGCCCTGGTTATCACTACTGTGCATGTGTGTCAATGACAGAAAGACAGATGTGGCAGTGGAAGGTGTCAAAGCTGGATAGAAAAACAAAGTAAAGAAAAACTAAAAACGATTAATCGATTATTAAATTAGTCGTCGATTATTTTAATAATCGATTAGTCGTCGATTAATCGACTAATCGTAGCAGCCCTAGTCTCATTTGTTTCTATATGGGATTTGACTCTTAAAAGAAATCAACCAAGTGAAGTTTTTACAACAAACATGATTCAATCCAACATGAGGAGGTTGAACACTGCTGGAATTTCATATTTTCAACATTTTATTTGTGTGTAGCTAACATTTATTCAACACCTTGTATCTTTATTCCCATTTTTCTTATTTATTATCTAGTTTAAAGCTACAAATGGTCTTCCTTCTTACCAAAAAATTAAAATAAAAAAACAAATTGTGCTTACAAAGTCTATACTCTCCAAATACTTTATGTTCAGCAAATTGTGCACAAGTTTGGATTATTTTAAGCAGGTTCAGATCTATTTAAACATTTTCAAACTTTTTTTTTCTTTTCCTGTCCTATCTCCGTACAAGAAACATTTTTACCATCTCTGAAGACACTCCCCTAAATCACTTTGGAAACAAACTGCAATAATAACAGTGTCTGTGAGTGTTTGCACATGCTTCAGTGCCTATTTTCACATAAATATCTGTTTCCTTTTTTTCCTTACGAAGGCAAATTTTGTGCAAAACTCCATGTGCACAGTTTGGTTTGAGGTGTCACGGTCTACGCACAGATTAAGAGTAATGGACGGGCCTGTTTGCTTCAACTGCACATTCCACACCAAGAATAGTATAAAAAAGATGCCTGTCCAAACATTGTCACCGCTCTTGTTTTTTCTTCTCTGTGCACCTTTTTATTGTCCTAATTAAGGAGTTTTTGATGGGTATTGATGTGTTTTCTTATCTATTTTATTGAACATTTTGAATAGGTTTTATTTTTATTACCTAAATGATTACCAAGCTTCTGCTGTATTTAAAAAAAATGTTATGTTGATTTATGTTGTTTTTTTTATTGGGGAAAACAGTATTTTTATTAAAGATAATAAATTACATCATTTGATAAAAGCACACTTCAGCAGTTGTGGTCTCTGCAATCCAAAAGCTGAAAGAAAATGAATGATGGATTTAGGCAAAAAAATGAACTTTTGTTTTAAGTTGAAGGAGACACTAAAACTCAACTCGTTCTTTGTTTTAAGGGACATAATTGGTTTGCTGGTCGTGATGTAAGCCATTAAATTTAGTCGTTACTTTGATCTCGTTTTTTATTTCCCACGCTGTCGACAACACAAAGTTTGTTTTTGGACCTCAGAGAAAACTGTTGTGTCACGTTTAGTTGCCTCATCTGTACGGAACAAATGGAAAGGCGCACATAACACACACTCACATTTTCAAACACACACTTCAACACAGATCCAATCACTTCGTCTTTGGCAGGTTCCTTCTTCTTGGATTCTGTAAATCTGCAGGTCTCTGCTGCGTTATCCGGCGCGCTGCTGAGGCCGATATACGGGCGATCTGTGCGGCCTCGTCTATTTTGACTACGCCTGCCTGCAGATGAATGCATTGCCATGATCCACTGCTAACACATGAATCCAGGCAGAACATCTGGGCTTTGAACAAACCACAGATAGTGTCGCTCACTCTATCTCATGGACTCGTTGACTTTTGTTTCTGTAGTTCTTGTTTTCATTTTGCAAAGAACAAACAAGTGTTGTCCTGCAAACTGTGGTGGAAGATGAAGAGTTTAAACTACTTAAAAGCAGTGTTACATGTTTATATGTCAGGAAACACTAGTGAAATAAAATAGAGACATGAGTTGCATAAAATCAAGAAATAAATCCTTAAAATCACACTTTATGTTGCAAACAAAATGCTTGTCCAGCTTTGTGAACTGCTGCATTGGTGAATAACTCACTTTGTCATATTTATAACATAGAGGAACCCTTGCTTTGGTGTTCAAAATTAACAATGCTTTTCACTTGAGCATGGCAGCAACATAAAAAAAAACATTTTTTATGTCCACCTGGAATAGTATTCCTTTAGTTTTGTCTTGTTGGTGCGACAAAATCCAGTATTTCCAGGAGTGATAAACACTCCTGCTTCTGTGTAAAAAGTCTAAAACAGATTTTTTCAGATCTTCTACTATGAAAAAGGCTAAGGATGCAGTTTTAATCCTAAAGCTTTTACCATTAGTAACTGTTTGATGTTTCCCAGATAAAAAAGAAAAACATTGCTTTCATATATAATTTTAGTTTTGTCATCAGGAAATAAGCTACAGCTTGGAAATGTTACGTCTTTCTTTACATGAAAGTTTAGTTCCTTGTATTCCCCCCACCCTTCAAACTGCTCCATACCTCTGAGTGTTCACAGAGTGTTAATCTGTCACTTTTCCCATTCACCATTTTCTACCAGATTTCATCTGCCAGTCATGAAGCCAAATCTGTCAAATTTACAGAGAAACTTTTTTTTTTTTCCAAAAATGTAATTGTATAGCTGAGGCCAAGTTGCCACACTGGACTAATAAACCATCTTTTTGTTCAAATTAAAATGTTCTGTGGAGACGTGTAAATCCAGACTAAGGCACAATCATTTAAACAGGATCTCTAACAAAGCACACATGGGCAAAATGTCATTATAGAAGGCCGTCTCCACACGAGTTGGATGATTGCCCATTTTTTCCTCTTTCTTTATGCTGACAAACACGGTCTCTTAAAATGAAACACCTACTTTTTGAGAACAGTATTAGAATAAGTTTATTCTCTAAAGGTTGTTCGTTTAAGCCAATGATGTGCAAAGTAAGGAACTACTTTACCCACGGTTTCTCATCTCATCCAGACGTGACTGTGTCAGGTTCGCATACAATTAAAGTAACTTTTCACAGTGGTGAAAACCATCAGACTTTCTCAGGTAGCTCCTGTCCCACGTGAAAAGGGCTTAGCGTCACCTTGATCCCATCAACTCAGGAGGATGTGGAGCACAGGTCTCTGCACTGTTTAGTCTACACACTTCAACTTTGTTAGTTTGTTGAAGTAGCAGAGTGACAAGATGTGACCTGACCCCTTTAGATTTCCATACAGGAGGGAAGCTGCCATCTTGTCTTACAACGTCAATGTTTATCGAGTCATTGCTACCACTCCCTCGAGGGCCCCCGCTCTCACACACACTTTTATTTCCTGGAAAAACGTCAGAGGGACATCGTTCTCCCTGGGTGATGGGAAAAAACGAGACCTGAAACCCAAACACATGGAAAGGTTTCACAGATCTGCTCATTTAACTTTTATAATGATATTTAGGAGCGTTCTGCTACATAGACTCAAAGACCAACATGAGAATATCCTCTACCTGTCACGCCTCATATCCACCATGACGTTCTTTTCATCAACAGTTTTTTAAATCCAAGCCATTATAAAAACATCCAAGAAACTCAACCTCTGGCTGTAAAAGTGCTGACATCAATAAAATCAAATCACACATTAAATCAAGAATCTTACAACAATATAGGTCCTTCAGGCGCCATATGGAAAATGTTTAACTGCAACAGCCAAAAAGTAGGTGAAAACAGACAATACTAACATTTCTGTAATCAAAGCTCAGGAAACCCATTACTATGAACAAAAACAGTCTTAACTTCAACAAAATAAAAGTCCAGATTTACAAGGAACTGTCCATTCAGCACCTCAACATTAAAAAAACATGCATTTTTTTATCCTTTTGGCAGTATTAACTTCATGTAGATATCTTTAAAATAATTAAACCATGTTTTATTAAGCAGGGTATTTTGTCTGATATAAGATTGACAAATTATTTTTCTTTGCTATAATTATAATTTATATTCATAACATGATGTCAAATTAGTGGTTTTTTTAAACAACTGTCTTCTGTTTTCATTTGGTAAAATAAAATAAAAAATAAAAAAATTCCACATTCCTAAGAGCACACGCAGAAAGATTTAATGAATTGGCTGGGATAAAAGGAACAAAAAAAAAACATTTTCTTTTCTAATTTTTGCCGTGTCGATCGTGCTGTTTTGATGGCTTTTTATTTTCCACATTGGATTTGAAATTTCTGCCACCACAGAAATGCAGTAAAGTAAATGCAGATGTTTTTTGTCACAGCACTGAAAAATGTGAACAAACAAAATGAAAGCATTCATGTGGCCGAAGGACCATTTACGAGCCTCTGTCATCAGATCGAATGACCATTCAACTACTTTTTGAAAACAAAAGGAGACGTCTTAAAATGTGATTGTTATGGTTCACGTTTATATTATATTGGTGCTATGAAAACAATCCAGAGAGGTCAAGGCTGTTGACCTTTGACACCAAGCAGAAGAGAGTTTAACCTTTGGCTGGAATGATGATTGTTTACTTGCCTCTGCAGCCTCAGCCACAGATTTATCAATGCTAATCTGAATGGACAGTATGGGATTGAACTCTTGACTTCAAACATATGATTTTAACCCAAGTGTCAGACCTGACCACTTGGAGAATTTGTTTCAGATTTTCAAATCTGATGCTCCAATTAGATTGTTTTTTATTTCACCCTTTTAAATACGTAAGACAAAATTATATCAAAGCATATTTTTATTTGTCTTTTTCTTTCTGCACGTAAAGTTTACAATGAACCTTTCACCTGCAACATAAAAATATATATATTAAATTATTTTCCACATATGGCCTTTGTAGAGTAAAGCCATTAAGCAAAATGTATCCAGTCATCAAATAAATTAAATTAGGGAAACCACAAAGCTAGGCTGACATTTATAAACTAATGATTGGCCAAAATCAGACCTCATCAGTCAGTCTACATTTAACAGATAAATTCATGCTCAGAAACTGGTTTTGCTGAAGATAATATTTGTTCAATATTTTGTTCGAAACGTACTGCTTGATTTAAAAAATAAGATTTTGAAATTGACCATTGTATTACAAGGAATGCGGAATGCTTACCTCATTTTATTTATTACTTTTTAAACCTGTTAGAGTCCAATCATGATCAGACTATTACTATGGTATTAGTCTACTTGAATGTCATTTAAATATTTTCTACCAATTTTTTTATATAATTTTTACTGATTAAAATGTCAAAAGTGAATAATTTAAAATTAGGGATAATACACCGAAAATATCATAATCTGATATTACCGTTGCTGTTTTGGCCAATAATCGATATTTACCTTTATGCACAAACCAACCAGACCACTGACATGGCTCTCAGTTATTATTGGCTGTGCAACATCACTATCACTATCACTATCATGATCAAACAGATGCCGCTCGACCAACCCTTTCCCCTCCCGAAACAGAAACACAAACGGCAATAAGTGGGAAATCCTTATCTGACGTTAGTATTAGCCCAGTTGTACTTATCGGACCGATAACACTAAAAATTGGCCAGCATTGGCAGATACTGATGGTAATGCCCATATATCATGCATCCCTGTTTAAATTTATTACCTAATACTATTTTTTTCCTGAGGTTAAAGAAAAAAGCAACATTTTAATGGTCCTTACTATAAACATACCCCAGGCTAAACATAGTTAAATTGAGCCACTTCTATTTGGTGCTTATCTCCTCACTTTCTGTGATTGTTTGTTTAGTGAGGAACCTGTTAGCTTTATTCCCTTTAACTGTCCGTGACTTTAATGGTTTCTTCATCTGAGTCATCCAGCAGTTTGTGTCCGTCACAACGCACAGAAATGTGTATGAATCCACACAGAGCCCTGGTGTCTGTTTGCTCAGCTGCTGAGCTCTGACGGATTCTGTGCAGTAACCAGACAGTTAGCATCCAGTCTGGATTAGACTGTCACTGCTGGATTAACCCGCTGATGAAACTACAACTGAGGCACACATTATAAATTCACACATATTGTTTTAGTTACTTGACAACCCTCTTGAAGACAAGTGTTCACAGACTGCTTCTTTTTTTCTTTCTGGCACTTGTTTCTTCACAGCTTACAGTTCAGATACAGACACACCCAAACCCAACATGTCCTTCATGTCGGACTGTAAAAGTTTTGAGAAAATGGGAGCGGGGACAATTTGCACGTCGAAGCGTAAATTTACACTCTCACAAAAACAATTTGTGGTCGGCTGTTTTGGTAATAATGCTCCATGTGTGTTTTCACTTGTGATTATTTGCAGATACATTAGGAGTACGTGTGGAGTGTTTGTGTGTATACATGTGAATGCACACAGCTTGTGTCTTTATCTGTTTAGGTTTGTGGTTGGACGGTCGGGTGGGTAGACAACTTGCTTTAGGCTGAAAAACACAAATGCTTTAATGAGCCATCAAAGTTAGGAGCTTTAACAGTTGCAGTATGAGGTGTTAAATGCTGTTTGCTTCAACTTTAGGTATTTTTAATTTAAAATCTACATATTGTTGTTTTGAGCACAGACAGCATGTTGTGTACTGACTTTAATCTGTCTTCATGGGACCACCTGCCACACACAGTACCTGACTTTCTGTCTCTTAAGCCGTAGACGATGAGCCGTCTGATTAGAGGGCCTCTCTGGAGTCTCGGAGCACATAAACACATTTACTGAGCAGCTCATTGTCTTCACCACATCTCTGCGAGGGGAGATACATCCCCACGCAAAGACACATCCAGATACTTTTAAAGGTGGGTCCACTCCCCACTCAGTGAGATACCAGGCTGCCGTCTGCGGTCTCCAAACCATCTCCGCTCTCATGGAGATAAGAAGTGCGTCTCATTGTTGGCAGACAAGAGTCCTGTTATCATCTTATCAGAGAGCCAGTTCTGGAGGGGGTGGGGCTGAAGTGTGTGTGTCTGTGGGTTTAGAGGGGATATCTTTGATTAAGTGGGGATTCTTTGTCATGCAACAGGTGCTGCTGTCAATCAGTTTGCCTTCACATTAAAGAGGCTTGGGTGTTTGCAGTGTTTTTGAACCAGTCTGTTGTAGTGATCCTCCCTACAGACTGACCTAAAAGTCACTATACCTTTATTCTTTCTTTGTTTACTACATTCAATTTGAGGCTATATTCACACCATTAAAGTCTTTTAGTCCACTTGTTTGGTCCGAACGAAAAGCGGACTTTATTTTAAATTTTTTCATTTGGTCTGGTTTGCATTCAACTGTGCTTTTTTGCAAGAGGACTATAATTTATAAACAAAGCCAAACGGATGACGAGTATTGCTCCCATTGGAAAGAAAGAATGGTTACAGATAAAGCACAGACCTGGAAAGAACGATGGTGCTGTTAATACATATGCAATACCATTTAAAATTTCAAAAGCAGCTCATTCAAAGGTGGTTTCACAGTGATATTCTTTTAATTTCTGGACGGCACTGGCAAATGCGTGCTGCGACCAAAGAAGACGAGATGCTGGTCATTGTTTGTTAGGCATTGATAACGTTAGCAACTCTAAAGGGCTAATTTTTACCATGATGCTTAGCAACGGTGGCTCCTATAGTCCAAAAAGGTTGATGTTTCCTGTAGGTTTGGTTTGAGGCCGGTCTGTATTCACATTAGAAGTGAACCGCACCAGAGTTTGATTGGAAGCGGATCAAGACCACCTCAGAAAATGGGTCTCAGTCCGGTTGTTTGGTCTGCATAAAAGGTCCGGACCAATGGGGGAAACAAACTCTGGTCTGTTTAAAGCGGACCAAATGTGTCAGATGTGAATACTCTCTAAACAAGTTTTTCTGCACTGAAACACCAAAACGTTTTCAATTTTTTACTATGTTTCTGTTGCAAAACCTTAATTCACAGACATTGACCTTTACATGCCAGCTATACGCTCTGAAAGACCAAACCTGCATTTTCATATTTATCTAAGATTACACAGTACATATTTTCAGTTCCATTTTTGCTTTATCATTTTCTCACCCTTCTTATTATCATTATCTGTGTCACAAAGCAAGTAGCGTTAATGATATATTTGTGCAAACATGTCAATCAAGTTCAGCAGGTGTGAGCAATTTGCACTCTTTTTGCATCATAATGCAGCAGTCTAATTATGGCTGTTCTTCATAAACACATCAAGCATAAAAGTGACAGAAAGGAAGAGAGAAATGCATTCCAACAGGTTTTAACAAATGTAGAACAGAGACACTCCTTAAACCGGCAAAAACAACATCAGGGAGGAAAGATGCTCAGAATGCTATTTCTGAATCAATAAGTAATGTTTCATCAATCATCAACCAATATTTTTTATTTAATACCACTTTTAATTATGGTCAAACAAAGCCAGAGCAGAAATATGCTATTTGTTGTCTTTTTGAAACAGCTTTGTGAATTATATTAATTTGCAAAATCCAAAAATGAATCTAAGCTCTAGATTACTAATTCCTTTTTAAACAGGTAAATTATTTGCACTTTCTCACTCATTTGACTAAAAACAATGTATGGAGAGAAATGTTTGTTAATTGTAAATGTATTTTAATTTCTCTAATGCAGAAAAAGACTCCAAAGAGGTGTCCAGTGATCCATCAGAGGGTTCTCTGCAGGAAGCGGGAAGCAGAGGGGAGCCCATTGGGGAGACCAAGAGGGAGAAAAAGGAGTCATCCAAGAGCAAGAAGGAATCTAAAAAGGATTCAAGCAAAGACATTAAAGAACCCAAAGAGGAGGCGAAGAAGGAATCCAAGAAGGAATCCTCGTCCAAAGAGAAGAAAGAGTCATCAAAGGAGAAGAGGGAGAAGGACAAAGAGAAGGAAGGAAATGAGGCAGGGGACAAAAAAGTGTCCAGGAAGTCATCTGTAAAAGTGAAAGAGAAGAAAAAGGAGCCAGAAGCTGCAGAGAGCTAAATGAGTCCATGCAATAAGATTTTATGTGCAAAACAGACACGTAAGCAAATCACGAGACATAATACATATCCACATATTTCATTTAAACTAGGGGTGCACCGATTCAGGTTTTCTTGCCGATTTCCGATCTTTAAAAAGTCTGACCTGCCGATTCCGATTTTTGCCGATACCGATTTTTTAAATAGCTGACACTGTCAGATATTATAAAACCACAATACAACTTCAAGTTCAAGTTTGTATTGTTACTCTTGAAACAATACAAACTTGTTTTAACTGGATATTAGATAGTGGATAGTGGCTGATTTTCAGACTTTTGTGGAGGTAGAAAAGCCGATCTTTTCTGCCGATCTTCTCTAAAGATCGGCCGATCTCCCAAAATTGAGGAAATCGGCCGGCCGATTTATTGGTACACCCCTAATTTAAACATATTTAGATGCAAATTAACTCAGTCAAGGTCACATATATTTGTGGCTAAGTTGATAGACCACACCGCTTTTACCAGTTTTAGCATGTTTTGCTTGTTGAATGTGGCCCAGGAAAAGTGAGCATGAAGACAAAACCCTCCTCCTCAGACAGTTTGCTGACTCTGTCCATCCTCACTGTCTTGTCTCAGCAGCAGTTCCACCCACAGCTCTGATTCCCGTTCAGCACCCCA
>JAUBOC010000048.1:4405598-4423049 GCA_032275365.1 Anablepsoides cearensis
TGGTGTGAACAATAATCATTTTCACATCATGAACAGTTTCTCAAAATCACCTCTAAGTGTCGCCAATGGAACCAAAAGCACAGAAACGTGCGTACGCCAGCCCTGAAGTTGCCGTGGGGCTGCGCACATTTCCACGTTCATTTCAGTTTTGATACATCCGGATTTTTGCATGGAAAATGGCGTACGCAAGGTTTTTGTGCGTACGCACCGTTGATACATGAGGCCCCTGGCCACTATCCTGCAAGAAGAATGGCTTAAAATCCTTCTGACCACAGTACAGGACTTCATGGCATTCCCAAGACGAATTGATGCTTTATTGGCCACAAAAGGAGGCCCTACACCATACTAATAAATTATTTTGGTCTAAAACCAGGTGTTTCAGTTTCATTGTCTAACCTACCTACCTAACATTATAAGAAAGCAATACTTTTATTGGTTAATGTGCTCAAGTCCTGCCTCTTGCACAATGACTGCTGGAGAGAGGCAATAGTTCTCCCACAACCTGGAAAGGAATAAGCAGGTAGAGGAAAATTGTTGGCTAGATAGACTATAAGTCCAGTAATAATTCTTTCTCCATCACAAAATGTCATAAATTAGTTTCTTAGTGATTTTAACTTTACAACTGAGTAATCTAAAGTTACCCTGATAGACATGAAGTGTATTTATCCATAGCTACTATTGATCCCGTTCATTTAAACTAAATCAAAACCCTGCTTTTTACAGGTCATGTGTGACAGACATGTGTGAGTGTCCTGTCCATAAAAACTGCTACTGTGAGTCCTTCATTGCCTACAGCAGAGCCTGTGAGAGGGAAGGTGTGTCCGTCTTGTGGAAGCCTGACAACGTCTGTATGGGTTAGTGACACAAGCTGCAATGTCGTGGGCACTGCATGATGCTCCCAGTCTGATGCTTCCCACTCTAAGGCTTCCAGTTCTGACTATCTCTTTTTTCTTTATACTCCCCATTTCCTCCCACCAGCCACCCAGTGTAAACACGATGCTGTGTACGACACCTGTGGCCCAGGATGCACCAAAACCTGTGACAACTGGAATGAGATTGGACCGTGTCATAAGCCCTGTGTGGCCGGTTGCCACTGTCCTGCCAACTTGGTACTGTTTCAGGGACACTGCATCAAACCCACGACCTGCCCTGGACGGTGACCCTTGTTTCTCAGTTGGAAGGGGAGCTAGGTTAGGGATGGTCATCTGTAGTGTTCAAAGTTGAGGGCAAACTAGCCAAGAAGTAAAGTGTTAAGGACACTAGAAGGTCTCAACTCTACAGATCAAATGCACCAAGGTACTCAGGGTCCATGTTGTTGCAGAGGAACGTGTTGCAGTGGCTTCAGCCTCAGAGATCTGAACTATGGTGACAGACTGAAGGGAAACGGACAGGAAGCTGATCGTCACCACAACAATCAGCCTGTGACGTCATCGTGATACTTGTGATGCCAAATATTGACAGTAGCAGTTTACATCACGGGGGTGCTAATAGTCTTGAGGAAAAACTGAAACCTTAAGAGAAAACTCAGGGCCCCATCTGAAGATTGAAGACCTCACATATCTAAGGAACATTCAACTTGTTCCTATGAACCTCCAGGAAAAGGTTTGGACCAGAGGACTCGTATTAGAGCCAAAATGGTGCTCAGATTAATGTCATTGTAGAGGAACTCTCTGATGAATCGAACTGCTCGATTGATCTCTATTCCATCATTTCATACTGTAAGCTAATCAGATTTATATGAGAGACAGGATAGCTTTTATATTATTATTGCTCTAATTATTATTTGTTGCAGATGTTAATTTATATATCCCTTGTTGACATGTTGTAGCAAGAGCCAGAATCATGAATATAATTGTTATAAATGATTTAAAGGGAAACAAAAGCTATTTATGTATTTGTTGTGTATGTTGTGTTACTGTTTGAAGTAAAAATGCCCAAATGTGACTCAGTTGTTGCACCATTGCTGGTTAAAAAGTACTGTAATGTATTAATGCTCAATGTACGTGTTGTTTTAGAACGTGTTCATGTAAACATGTTTCACTTGAAGACAATTATTTAAGACTAGCAATATAATCTGTTCCTGAAGTTTATTTTTGACTGATGTTTCTACTCTTTGAAGGACTGAAAAAAAATTACTCCACAGATAAAAACAAACAAAAAAAAGTATGTAATTGGAAGAAAGCAAGGGTCCAATGAAATGAAAGAAAAAACACATGAATGTAAAAATGAGCAAGAAAATTTAAAGAGGAAAAAAAATATTTTTTAACACTAAAATAACTAAAATGAACAATAAAAATTATGAGCTTTTTGTATTATAGCTTTTATCTGCTAAGTTCTCGAACTTTGTCTTAACTTTTTACATGAGGAAAAAAAAACTCGCAAAAGCTGCAGAAAGTTCTAACAAGGTGAAAGAAAAAGTCTATTTAAAAAAAATGCATTGTCCTAAAAGACCATTGCAGTTTGCAGAAAAATTACTGAGATGCACTTAAAGGATATGTTGCTAAATTACTAGAAATTTGTGTACACACTTATCTTCATTAAGTAAAATCAACACTTCCATAATAAAAGCATTCAACAATACTAATAACATTTGCAAACTTTTATTAGCTTCAAATTTGTACAAACAATGTTCACATAAAACCAAAACTCTAAAATAAAACCATGACCAAAGTGACAAATACAACAAAGTCCAAAAGACAACAAAACTGTGAGGCAAGAAATGACAATTTTTAAGAGAAATACTTGAGTGGAAAAACATGCATAAAGTGGTTCATCAAAGCCGATGTATCAAATCAATACAAGCTGATGTCAAATGGGTAATGTCCCATAAATAACTTCATTTTTTGGACGTGCAGCCATTCAGGATTAGCCTAAAGATGGAAGATTTTTATACTTTTAAACCAAGTTATTGTTTCAATTTTAAAACAATATTATTTATTTTAATAGTAACAAATCAGAATTTTCAACTAAAAATACAGTCAGCTAGTCTTGGGAAGATTCCTGAGTGAACAGAAAAGGAAGCTAAAAGGTGAGTTCTCAAATGCAAAGAAAACTACTTGTTTCTTTTTCTCTCCCATCCAGGCGTAACTCTCCTTTTGTTAAAAGAAGAGTTCTTCAAGAGGCAGCAACTTTCACAACAATGCTGGGATTTTTTTTTTAAGATGAATAAAGAATAGTCAAAGTGAGCAACCATGTGACATTTATTTCAGCTTTTACCATTTGCATCATTAAAAGAATATTTTTACCAGAATGTCCACATTTTTACAGTTCAGCCAAAATGTCATCTTTCTAAGCACCTGATGAACAAACTGAAAAAACTGCTAATTCTTTTACAATCCAAAAATCTGCATGTAAAAACCTGAATCCTTGCATTCACGTCAATGTTAATGAGTCAATACTAAATGAACACAGAAAGACTGGGAAACAAACAGGATTGAGAACTTTGTGTAAGTTTGTACCACTTGTTTTGTAGTATTTATGTTTTGTGCATTCCCCTAAATTTGATCTAAAGCTTACTACTAGTTTCCAACTCCGATCACAATTCACTCTTGAATTTTACAGTTACTGGTTTTCTTAAATTCTCTATTAAAATCAAGGTATTTAAAACTTCATGAAAGTTTGAAGCTGCTACTTGTTGAAGTGCATTATTGTACTAATATACTGTCAAACCAAATGATTACAAAAAACACAAAGTATCTGCAGACAAAAGGTAACAGCATTATTTTTATGGTACATTAAAAAGAAAACCATTAAAGTAAAACAAATACACATTGACTTTCCTGTGTAACATTCCACATCTTCAATATGAGTTCAACTCTTTGGCTTTCTAAAAATACTACATTCACTCTTGTTTCTAAACTTAAATGCTGTAAGGCCTTGTGAGGTTCTATATTTTAGTAGAATATACTGTATTCTTTTATAAAAACACCAGTTTAACATAAATGACTGCATAATGTCCTTCAAATCAAAAGCTCTTAATCTTAAATTGTCAGTTGTCCTGTACTGGCTCTGGGGCCTAACTAGTGCTAATAATTCTCTACAGAAGATGCTGCAGGTGATTTTATTTGGTAAAAAAAAAGGAAAAAGCAAGCAAAACAACAGGATAGACAGTTTTCTGTCTCGTCCCAGAAGCTGTGGTTAAAATTCTTAGGCTCTGACCTACATTTCTTGCCATTTCAGAGAAAATTTGATCCAATATGAATGGATTTTTTTCTGGTTCTATGACAGACAGTCGACCTAAATAAGTATCTGCTGTAAACAGAACATCTTTTATAAAAGTAACATTTTCCTCAGGTGTTAGAAACTAAACAAATGCTAAATTCAGAGTCAGAATCATATTTTCATTAAAGCCACTGTTGTCTTGTTCATTTAATGCTAAATGAGTACATGTTAGTTTTGTTTTACATGAATCTTTTCTGTCCTCTTGTGGCGGGAAAGAGAATTGCTGATGTGTTTTAATTTCAGTCAAACTGGCCACTTTACCTGGGATCAGTCAGATTTATCAATGTTGTCCCAAAATGTAGAGCCGTTAAAAGAGTTTTAAAAGCTGCTTAAAATCCTTGATCATCCCTTATATTATGAGAATAGATCAATGCTTAGTTCTAGGTTTTAGATCAAGTTCACATTTACTATAAAACACACCAAACATTACCCAGATGTTAGCAAAAGGACTAAAATAGGCTTGATGAAATGAAGCTTCTGTTGTCAATGAAGATAAAAGAACATTTTTTAAATTTTTCTTCTCTATTTTGCCATTTGCAGGGTGTTGTTGTAGTTTTCTTGTATTTTTAGCAAACTGAAAAATAGGATGAAGAGAGGACTTCCATAGATTTCTGACAAAAGGTGAGGAGCACTAAGACGTTCTATTCTTAGCCTTACAATTCCAAACAAAGCCATCAAAACCAGATAAATTCTGCAAATAAAACTAGTGTCTTTAAGTACTTAAAATATGTATGAAGCCTAAATAGAATCTTCAATCTCAAATTCCTCAAGTAAAACTCTTTTTTTTTTCTTTTACTATACAAAACAAAATATACATCTAATAAAAATACTATCCTAAAGTCTCTGCCTGGCCATCTTTGAGGTTATACTAAAATAAAATGTAAAAAAATAAAGTCAAACTGAAAAAAAATAAAGCTTAGGTCATCTTTCACAGCAACTGAAGAAACAAATCAAGCGGGAGGAGGAAGAGGAGTGTGGAGGACTGACCGGGAGAGTTCAGTTTTCATCACTGTCGCTGCCTGACTCACTGAGCAGAAGATCGTTTCCTGTCAGGATGAGAAACAGAAAGATGTGAGAAAAATATTTTTTTAGTGTTAAAATACAAGACAAATTCATTATTACACCTTTTCAAATATCCAGAAACCAAGAGACTAGTGATGGATTTTAGTTCAGTAACGTAACAGAAACATATGTGGATAAATATCACCTGTAAGAAGACCAATCAGAGTGAGTGAATTCCCTGAGACACTTACGGAGCGTGTTCATGAGCTGGTTGTTGCCCTGCTGTCTGTCTCCTCCTCCGTTGGCTACGGGGGTGCGGCTGGGGGAGGTCTGGCTGAGCGGTCGCGGGGCGTCGCGCTCCCCGTCGCTGCTGCTGTCGTCGCCGCTCCCAGAGGCGCTGGCCGAATCAGACGAGCTGCTGCTGCTGCCGCTGCTGCTCATCTGCTCGATCACCTCCACCTCCGCTCGCAGCTCTGTCCGCAGCAACAGGAAGTCAGCGAGGTCAGTGTTCACTTGGTCAATACGTCACACCTTCATTCCAAACTTTTACTGGTCCAGTTATTCAAATACAGATGTCAAATAAGTTACTTTTTAAAGGATTACGTCGGTGTACAAACACCTGGTTTTATGGAACCTGAGTGTGGCTGAACTTCCTCACCTCTCTTGATGTCATCGAGCTGAGGCTCTGGGGATGGGTTGTCCTTAGATTGGGAGGGGGATGTTTTGATCCCAGTACCTGGCTTGGTTGGGGCTCGGAACTGAGAGCTGGGCTGGGAGGAACGAACTGATTGCTGCTCAATTCTGGCCTGGATCTTACTGCTGCCCTCCGCTCTGCAAATTACAAACACAGCACAAAATATTAATCTGTTTTCTGCTCATGTACCATAAAAAAACTCTATCTTGATTGTGGTGGTAAAATATTTACTAAGGGTTTTCCTTGTTATAGATTTCTCACCTTGTTTTCTTGACCTGAATGCTGCTGCTGAGCTTCTCCAGTACAAATTCTCCTGTGTCATGATTAATGATGAGCACACAGTCCTTCTGATATGGCCGCTTGTTGCCTTTAAATACTGTCATTGGAGGAGTAGAACCCTGGAAGAACATTGAAAATAATAAGTATCTATTGTTTTAGTTTATTATTATAAAACCCAACCTAACAGTCAAAATGTTTCCAGAGGGAGTAATAATAAGTGAATCAGTAGTGTTCCTGACTAACCCCAATGCAAACTGCACATCAGCTTAGATGGGACGCATTTAAACATGTTTGTACACACAGGAAGAAAAAGTCATTTAAAGAAAATAAATCAGAGTATTTAGTGTCAATTTGTTCAATCCAAATTCATATTTGACTTTGTAGCCAAACAAGATTCACAAATAAAGCTGAGATGTCAAAATTTCATTAGAAAATTAGTAGTCCAATTAAAAATCATAATCATAACCCAGTTTCTCGGTTATCTCAAACAGGTATTCTAAGTTTTGCAAAGTCAAATAACACAAATTAGGTCTGGCTTTGTGACACCTGCTTTCTGAGATTCTTACTGGAATATGAGGTAGTGTTATAGTAACTTCATCTCCTTTCCCAACTTGGAGCTCTCCCTCGCAGCTCGTGTCAATAGAAGCTGGTTTGAAGTCATCTGAAAAAGAAAACATAAAACCAAAATCGGGGCATCAGTCAGGTGCTTAATGACTTTTGCTTATTACAGACTTATGATCATTTCATATATGCTGGTGGTAAACTCTAATTAGGTTAATTAATAAGGATCCAAACAAGCAACCCAAGTAAGCCAAAGTCTCCAAATCCCATATTAATGGAAAAATCGAGAACAAGTTGAATCTGTAGAGTCTTGATAAAGGTTTATAAGTATTACAACATAAAAGATGTGCAGATTAAACTAAAGTAGATTCTATAGATTAAACAACTGTTGCTTAAAACTTCTATGCATATACCCAAACAGCGTTTTCATATGAAAGAGTCTCATAAAACATTTACAAAACAAAATATTTCAAATAAAACAGTAAACTTAGTTTTGAGCTTTCTTATCCTTAAATGAATATTAGGGCGTTTTCTATAAAATGTTCTAATCCTGTACAACAAAGGTGTAAATGGAATCACTTCGTTTTCTCACAATTTAAATTTAGGACCATTTTATGCAACAAGTCTTAGTTGATGAAAAAAAGTCGTTTATTTTTATTATTTATAATCTTTATATCACATTTATAAACTTACAACAATAAAGCAGTCATATTAGATACATTTATGCGACTTAATAACGTCAGTCAATAAATCAACAGATTATTTACAGGTTTCGGTCTCTCACTCACATCTTATAGTGTGAAAAGAAGATTTTGGCCTCTTCTCAAAGCTTTCTCCGAGCTTTAAAACATGTTCCTCTTTATCTAGCTGCGGATTCGTGCTCCCGTTCATGGTTCCGTCTCTTTAAAAATAGCTTACAATTTACATTTAAATAAAATCCCATGAAGCGCCGAGGTAAACAGGGGGTTACTGTAAAAGAGAGTCTGAATACAGACAAAGTTAGCTTGAAATAGCTAACATTTAGCAAAACATCGCTTTCGTCACTCGACCGCGAGTTTCCGGTTTTGGTCCGACGGTCAAATACCACCGACAACAAGCTGGTCGTGCTGTAAGTGTTTAATGACTAAAACACAATTCTGAAAATACTTAATAATGTGATATAACTCTATCATTTAAAATTATCGTGGTTTAATTTCACTTTATAATATAAAATTTAAACAGCTGAGGCTAGGGTGTTTATCGTTTGCCAAGAATTAAAATGGTAAACACACCACACGGAAGAATTTAACTAACGAACCAAAAAACTAAACAAGAAGCTACCAGTGTTTAAAACGTAGAAATAAATGAGCAGTTTAATTAAATCATAACTATTTAAACCAATGACTTCTTAAACATATCATGGCTCTGCAAACAAATGAGAAGTGCGTCGTTGAATCCAAAGAGGAAGAAGAAGTTCAAACATTAGACCAAACGAGGACCTCCACCGTCAGAGATTTAACCCAGGAGGAGCTGGACAGACTGAGCAATGAGCAGACTCTTGTGTCCGAGTTTAAACAGATGAAGTTGGAGAAAGAAGCTCAAAAGAACTGGGACTTGTTTTACAAAAGAAACACGACGAATTTCTTTAAGGACAGACACTGGACCACCAGAGAATTTGAGGAGCTCAGAGCATGTCGAGAGGTGAGCAAACAGATTATTCTGAAAGTATAAACGGTCTGAGACTGCCAAATTGTGGCATATATCTGTTGTCAAAGCATCTACTTTAATCATTTGTTTGTATAAAATACCCAGAATGCTTTGCTTCTTTCTAAAATCTCACAGGAAGTATGTGAGACTCATTTGTTTATGTCTTGTTTGCAGTTTGAGTCCCAGAAGTTGGTTCTGCTGGAGGCTGGCTGTGGGGTTGGAAACTGCATCTTCCCTTTACTGGAGGATGACCTCAACATCTTTGTTTACGCCTGCGACTTCTCACCTCGGGCTGTTGAATTTGTCAAAGTAGGAAATCTACCTGTCTATTAGTGACTTAATTATGCTTAAACCTCCATGTTGTATGATTGCATGGGTGTCCTAAAATAAATTATAACATTAAAATGTTGAAAGTACAACTACCTTACCTTCTTTTGTTTGACAGAAAAACCCTCTTTACTGCCCTGAGCGCTGCTGTGCCTTCCAGTGCGACTTAACGAAAGACAATTTGCTGGAAAATGTGTCAGAAAGCAGCGTGGATGTTGTCACTCTCATATTTGTCCTGTCGGCTGTCCATCCTGATAAGATGAAGCTGGCTGTGGAGAACGTCTGCAAGGTGAATGGATCATTGTAGGATCCAGGAGACTAGTTAGATAGGATAGTAAAAAAAAAAAAAAAAAAAACTAGCATGATTTCCTGTGCACACACACACAAGTGTAATTTTTGAATTTATGGTTGAAAGATTTCTGTTATTCTGGTTCCTAAAGCTTGAGAAATAACTTCTAACCTCACTGTTTCATTTTATACTCACAACTTATGCGTGGGCACAAACTAAATCAACTGTACGTTAGATATTTTAGCCAATTTTACAAAATAATTTTCAAAAATCTGCTCAACCTGAAGGACTTTTATGTGGTCTGAAAAACAAAAACTAGTATCAGGACTTCCTTATTTGTAATACTGTCTTTTCCAGCTGTTTTTGCAAATGTGTAGACAACTGTAATGTACTTTCAGGTGCTGAAGCCTGGTGGTATTATCTTGTTCAGAGATTATGGCCTGTATGACCACGCCATGCTTCGGTTTAAATTTGGCAGCAAGCTGGGGGAAAACTTCTACGTTCGCCAGGATGGAACACGGTCTTACTTCTTTTCTAAAGGTTAGCACATGTACTCATCTTTATTTTTTTGTTTTTGTTTAGTCAACACAAAAGAGGCTTCAGTAACTAAAATGTATTTTAAGATTAAACATTTGCATCCTTTTTGAACTGTTTTCAGAGTTTCTGGCTAAGCTGTTTGAGGAGGCAGGCTTTGAATCTGTAGCCAACGAGTACGTCTTGAGAGAAACGGTCAACAAGAAGGAGGGGCTTTGTGTTCCCAGGGTCTTTCTTCAGAGCAAGTTTGTCAAGAGATCCTGATGTCATTTGGGCTTTTCTTTTCAGCTCCCACATTTGTAAATATGTGAGACGACTGAAGACTGAGCTGAACTGGATGACTGAAAATTTAAATTCTTGTTTGATCAGAAAGGCAAGAAAGGGCCTGATGGATTGTGTGTTTATAGTCTACAGGTTCTGATTGTGAGGAGAGCAAAAGTAGGTAATGTGTATTTTTTTTATCATAAAATCTGCCCCCTTTACCAGCAGAAAAATAGTTTTGCTTGTACAAGCTGTCAAACAATATTTCTGCAGCAAACAACAGGTATTTTGTACAGGAAATGTTTTTCATCATGTTGTTTTTACTATTTTTAATGATGTTACTTCACTTTGACTTGTTTTTATTAAAAAAAGTATGTTGAACAATATTGTATCATATATCAAATCTGGATGATGGTTCACATTTGTTGTGAAAATAAGTGGAGTTTTATGAGCCTTAATAAAACAAATCTGACTATTTAAAATAAAACAAATACATTTAGAAGGTTTTATGTGTGGCTTAGTGTTCTTCATCTTTTTTCCATTTTCAAACCTAAAATTATGTCATTGCATGTTTGTTGCATGGAAATAGATAAAGATAGCAAATTATTTAATAATATTTAAGTTGACCAGAAGAGGGCGCTGATGCCAACCTACTACAGAATCCGTAAACTGTGTTCATTTAATCCAAAATATGATTTCAAATGTTAAAGTCTTACAAACACCTACAGCTACAAATGTGTATTATTTAAGCCTATTATCTACTAGTTAATAGGCTTAAATAATGCAAATGTTACTGTTAAACAATTTCTGCAGGTGTCCAGTTTCTTATTATTTGCTCTAAATCTAAAATTTAGTATTTGAAAAAAAGATCAATCATAAACAATGTAATTGGTTTTAGGTATACATGCAGCTGCATCGAATGAAATAAACTTATATATTTAGTTAAATCATTTTTTACATAATTTTTAGTCTTTTTACCTGGCTAGACCCATCTGATAAAAGTCCACTGTGGTGAAGCACTGAGGGTTTTCTGATGTTTTGTGGAACATGCTCTGAATGTGGCTTCCTGTTCAGCAACCATGCCATCCTCAGATTTCTTTTTTTAAACTGAGTACACAGTTTCTATTCTATACTTTACTCTATAAAACATCTGTCCAAAGCTGTTTAAATAATTAAACGTGAACCAAATATTTACGTATAAGCTTTTGTTTACTGTTGTCAGGAAATCTAAAGAAGTTCTTTCAGATGCAAAAACAAAAACATTTGAAACTTAAAATAAATGTGAGTCATCTGTGCAAAGGAATTGTTGCATTTAGCCTGTTTGGTTTCTATTATTTATTGGAATAAAACCATCCTGGACATGCTGCCAGTTCATCATAAGGTCAATTCAGAAAAATGATTTAGTGTCGTAGGAACATGTTTAAGTTGCATGTGCTATTTGTGCTCGCCACTTGAACCAAAACTACAAAACACGGTGATCGAAACAAGAGAAGACTACTCCTACTGAGACAGCTACCAATGAATCTGTTTGATTAATATTGTTATCTCCTTTAATTATTAATAATTTGAGTAGAATTTGAGTTGTGGGGTTTTATCTTTTATTTGATCCCAGTGAACTCACTGTGTTGAAGCATTTCACATTTCTAATTAGGTGTAAGTTAGGGACTAGAGCAAAAAGAATGGATAAATTTACAAACAAATTAACAAATAGCCTAATAAAAAGTGGGCTTTATGTAACAACTATTTTTAGTAAACTAAAACAACATGAAAGTCACATTTTGAAGCTTTCAGTTTCAACAGCACAACAAAAATGTTCAAATAAAGCGATTCAAGCTCTATCATTTAAGAGAGAAATTTAAAATATTTAAGGTTTTCTTAGTGAAATTTGTTTCAGTGAATCAATAATGTCCTGTCTATATATACTTTTGGAACAACCCCTTCCTGCTTGGTGTGACCACAAACCTCACTGTTTCCACTGCCCCTTATTTATTTTTCAATGAGGACTTAAAACTTTTATCACAAGATTCTGCAGGACTGCAAGTAGACAGTTTTTTTCTGTGTTGAGTTTCGACTGACAGAGTAAAAGAAAAAATGGAAGACAGACAATATGTCAAATCGCCCCTTGACAGAAGAATGGAACAGGTTAGACAGTGTTCTTTATCAGGTGAGAATATTTTTTACTTTTTTGGTATTATAATTAAATATTTATTGTATTAATTTATTGATGTAATTAATTTAAATTTAAAATATAAATGTAAAACCATGGCTTTTCAATAAATAATTAAAGATATGTTTTCATTTGTTTTTAAGGTAGGTCACAATGCTTTGAGAGGTTGACAATAATTCTAGAAAGTCTAGAAAAATGTCTCCCAAAACAGCTAAATCAAATGAAGTAATCAGTAATAGTTATTGTTTATGCCTATAATATAGTGATTTATGTGTGATTCAAGAAAGAAATATTAATTTACTTAGATTTATGAACCTTCTAAGTGTCTAAAAGTGCTTAGCTTCTTTACTTTTCATGTTGCCTCCATTTGGTCTTTTTCAAAAAGATTTGGTTCTTTGTTGAGTCAGCTAATGTACAACTTAAAACAAAATACAATGGATGAAACATACTGAATTAAGCCTACTCAGTAAATGATAAATTTACAAATAAATAAGAGTTTCAGGTTCTTTAATTGCCACTCAGTTTCTTTTTGTTTCTTTTACACAATTTTGAAAAATACACATTTTGTCTTTCTTTCCAAATGTAATATTGCACCAAGGAGGCATTTCCCAAAGAGATTGAAGTCAAGCAGTCGTGGATCAATTGTCAGGTCAACTGCACCTCTCAAGTCTTTTGTTTAGGGTTAGGTTATGTAATAAAGATTTATCACATGGTGTTTGAGGTAATCAAACAAGTTTGTAGGGTTAGGGTTAGCTGCTCCACGCCACCTTCCAACATTGGTCTCACATGCGCTCCTGTCACTAGGGTTGGTCAGGGATGGTGTGTGGCAGGCAAAAGTATGTCAACACATGGCACTAATTGCAGTAATTGCAAAGTGGCAAATATTAATTGTTGGCAGGTTTACTAACTATTAATTGCACAGAATGCCCAACCCTACTTCTGTCAGATCTTTCTTAACAGAAGGACATACAGATGTAGACGTTTATGCTAATAAAACTGTTTTACTCTATGCATGTATTTCAACTTTTACTCTTTCATTAATTCAGACACATAAAATGTTGTTATATACACACTGATGATCAAATTAATGGCAGTGTGAAGATATTTGTTTTGACTAAAGAAAAACAGCCAGCCACATGGGGCTCTTATTAAACCAGTAAAATTCTGAAGGTGAACAGCATGCTGACTTATCTCCACCTGCCTTTTTGTCTTTCACATGTAAAACTGAAGAAAACTGGATCAAATCAGAGAGAACAATGTTTTTTTCTAAAATTGACTTTCGGTTCCTGGTTTTTTATTTATTTATTTATTTATTTATTTATTTATTTATTTATTTATTTATTTATTTATTTTTCCTGTAGGAAGTTCAAAAATCTTCCAGCTGGTTGGACTCAGTTTTGGCTTGTTGTGCATCGTACAAATAACCCTCAACATTTATTTTCGGCAACATTCTGGTGAGCATCAATCAACACACTGACTGTGTCCAGCAGGCATCAGACACAGAATCAAGTTGAGGGATATGACAACAGACTCTGGTTGTCATGAAAATATGACATTTTTTTTTAAATTAATTAATTAGTTTTTTTTAACACCACTCATCTATCTCCTTCTTTGTTTCTAGCTGGGATGTCTGATGGGTTGAATGTCTCAGCTTGTAACGTCTCCTGGCTGGAAGATGATGTCAAATCTCGAGAGCAAGATCAGCTCCGTCAAATGAAAAAACAACATCTTGAAGAAAAAAAGAAACTAAGTCAAGAGAAAAATCAACTGCTCAGGAACAACAATCACCTAACTCACGAAAAAGAAAAGCTGATACAAGAGAAAAATCAACTGGTTCTGGAGAAACAAAAGCTAATTCTATTTAACATCATACTCAATCAAGAATTAGATAAATTGTATAAAAATGCTCTGGACATGACAAATCAAGACCTGAAAGATCTCTATCAAGAAATCCAGTTATTATTAATTCAGACATTACAATTTATGGGTGAGTAATTGACATGCAGTTTATGGTGTTTGGTTGAACCATGGAGCTTATTTGGTTGTTGTGAATGATCAAACTAAACAGGTATTTTTTAAATATTTTTTTCTATTTCTCTTACATTGTATCTAAATTTTATTGTATACATGTGTGTCCTTACAGAATCTGAAAAAAATAATAATTTCACAATAAATTTACCTGTGATATTCCTTCCATTTATTTATAGTTGATAACTACAATGTTGTAATTTCTAACAGAATGTGACAAATATTTAAACAACACATTTTTCTTAACAAAAACTTATTAACGTAATAAAACATGTGGATTGCCTAGTGTATTTATACAGACAATACAGATCTAAAGCTTTATTTACAGTGGGTGGATGGATGTAAGGCTTTTTATTTTTTAATTTTTATTACCATTTGATAGCCAGATATGGGATTTCCTGCAAATTCATTTTGTAGCAAATTTTCTGATTAAATCCTTTGTAACTCATAATCTAGTGTTTTAATTTTAACAGATAAAACTTTGTCTTTCAGTAAAATAGTTTATTTTTAATTATTGTCGTGTTACATCTCTCTGCTGAATTTAATATTTTTAGTTGAACACTCATACCCACAGTGTTCATAATTTGTGTACTGTGGGTGCTTGTTTTGGCAGGATCGGTCCTCCATACTCCCCATTATAAAGCGAGATAAGGAAAGATGGCAGAATTATTTGATATTATTTAAAATGGCCAGAAGAGGGCTATGATGGCAAGCTACAACACAGAATCAGTAAAATGTGATCACTTAATTCAAAATCTGATTTCATTTATTAAAGATTCAGTCTTATGAACACATACAGCTACTAATAAATAGGCTTAAATAATACAAAGGTTACTGTTTAACAAATTCTACAGCTGTCCAGTTTCTTATTATTTGCTCTGAATCCAAATTTTATTTTTTTAACAATGTAATACATACATGCAACTGAAATGAATGAAATAAGAAGAATAGAAGAATAGAAATAGCCTTTATTGTCCCGCTGAGGGGAAATTCTGGTGTCACAGCAGCATCAGTACAGAGGTTCACACACACTAGTGTGTGAAATAACATATAACAAATAATAAATAACAAATAAACTTAAATAGTTAAATTATTTTTCTTTATATGATTTTCAGTCTATGTTCCTGCATAGACCCCTCTGATAAAAGTCCACTGTAGTGAAGCACTGAGGGTTTTCTGATGGTTTGTGAGACGTGCTCTGAATGTGGTTTCCTGTTCAGCAACCCTTTTTTTAAGGCAAGTACAAAGTTTCTATTATCTACTTTAGAAAACATCTGTCCAAGGCTTTTTAAACATGAACCAAATGTTTGATGTAAGCTTGAGTTTACTGTTGTCAGCAAATTTGTGTTGCTTAAAACAAAAACATTTAAAAGTTAAAATAATTGTGAGTCATCTGTGCAAAAGAATTGTTGTGTTTTGACTGTTTGGTTTCTTCTACTATTTGGAATGAAACCACCCTGGACATGCTGCCAGTTCATCATAGGGCCAAAAACTTAATAATGTGCACACATTCTCTTATAAGGTCAATTCAGAAAAATTCATTCAGTATCATGGGAACATGTTGCATGTACTATTTGTGCACCAAAACTACAAAACAACACAGTGATCGATGCAGTTTCCTGTTCTGTGGTTTGGCTCGTGCACCTTCTGAGCAAACATGAAGCACATCTGGAGGTTTAATTTCAGGGACAGCTACCACTCAATCTGTTTGAATAAAACTTTCATCTCTATTTTTTATTGGTGTCAGTTTTAACTGGCTAATAATAAACACTATAATATAAAATGATCTAACTTTACAGCAGCATATTTTAAACTATTACTCAGGGTCATTTAGAATATTTAGAATATATCTTTATTGTCATTGTAACAAGTACAACGAAATTTATTCTGCTGTAACGTGGCTCATGTTGGCCACTCTGATAATAAAACACAGAGTGTTCAAAGTGCTATAAATAAGTTGCAGTCTTGTCCTCTATGTGCCACATTGCACCAGTTGACGTTGCATTGTGGCACAAGGCCGTCTTGTGATGTAGCATACTTTTTTATAAATAAAGAGCAGGCCTTTAATGCAGGCGTTTTCTTGAATAGTTTACTGCAGGTTTCAAAATAAATATACAAGAAGAAAATAATTCTTTAGCTCATAAATCTTGTTTGAATACTCTTTATTTATTCTTCTTACAAAGTTTGAATATCATTAGGATATAACACAAACAGCATAATGCATTGTTCTATAATAATGACATTATGAAACCAATGATGGTTACACTTTACACAATTTAAAAATGCTTTTTCACTGTCATTTCTAGATGAAAAGATTATTTTTCACTCAAAACTTCAGAAGATAACTCACTTTAATGATACAGGCTGAAAGCATAACAACAGATTACAAATGAATGATTTTTTTTTTCAGTCCCAAGGTAACATTAGGTACTAAAATTGTAAAATAATCTGTTTCATTATTTTGGAGATCTCAGGCTGAACCTGCAAAAAAACAAGGTGAAGAAATGAAAACAAGGCATTAGTTTGAAAGTGTGAAATGTCCAAAGGATGAACAATTCTGCTTCATTATCTAAAAAGACAAAAATAAAAAGTAACGTTTCACTAATGGAGATTGTGAACACCTACCTTTGACACTGACAGTGATGAAATGTCCCATCGCTTTTTCTCCACTTCCACACTCAGCATTGCACTGATACTGACCGCTGTCTGATGTCGACACATTGAGGATCTCCGTCACGACCCTTCTAAGCCTCTTGTTGTTTTCAGTGGTTTTCTCGCTGACGGTGGTGAAGTATTTGATGGGGTCCGTCAGCTCCGTTTTTTGACCCGTTGTCCTGCGCCAAACCACATGCACCAATCCACATTTTGTATGGTCATATTCAGCCTCACAAAGTAGTGTGGCTGATGAGCCTATGACAGGAGTGATGGTCTTCTGTTGGTACAAAACCACCAAATAATCTACAACATAAGAAAACATAAAAGAAAAACGTAAGTTTTTATTATTATATAGTCACTTAAACTAAAGTAAATTTTTTAACAAGAAAATTATATTAACATTTGACCTATTTTCTGTCACTTCGACTCTTTCTGTAATAATTTCTGATTTTTAAAGACCACATTAACCATTGATATGAGAAAAATAAATTGTCTATTTTTTATGACTTTGCAATGAGTTCCACAGGTTGTCAGATTTAAAATGAACTCAAAAACAGGGTTAATTGTTATGATGTGGCGAGGGAATGAACCCAAATCCAGTCAGAGGTAAAGGGTTTCAAAATTAAACTGATTTATTAAATAAAAACAAAAAGCTGACGAGGCAGCAAAAAACAACTAGAAAATTTCTGAAGAAATTTAAAAGGGGCTTGCCAAAGTGTGCCTAACTTCGAACCAAAGAAAGGGAAA